>SNQJ01S0130039.1:26082-49737 GCA_010110895.2 Picea sitchensis
TATAAGCATTTTGGTTTGAAGTTTGAGTTTTTAATAATAGGATTAGCTTAGTTTAATTTATGAAATTTCCGTTCTAGATTTAAATTGCAATTTTAATTAGAAATTTGAGTTTGAGTTAAGCTTTTAGTTACGAGTTTCTAATCATGTGAATTTTCTTACGTTAGCATAAGAGTGCATTTGAATTGAGTAGAATAATGTTTTCTTATTATTGATGATTAATGCGTAAATTGGGAGATCACATGGATTTTCAGGATAGTTGATATTTCTTCTATGATGGCTAAGCTCTCGTTAGATTGCTTGATTCATACTTTTCATTTCTCCATAGAAGTTAATATTGAATTTATTCCTCTCGAGCTATTACTAATCGTTAGATGCCATCGTGATGTCATAAGGCACCAAAGACATAATCATCATATTTGAAGTTTCTTGTTATTGTAGATTAAGAATAGTTGTTGATTAATCTTTGAATATTGTCATGATTCTGTTAATTAAATAGGTTAATATTTCCCTTTGCAGATTATAAGTACTTATGAGTTTTATCTTAAGAATAGAGTTCACTTGCTGAATAGTTTTGATTAGTTACCTGTCGAGTAGTTTTGATTAGTTTACTTGCTGAATAAGTTTTAATAGGTTAGTTGTTTGCTTGTTTACTTTCTTACTTGCTGCTACTCATTGATTTGAATAGATTGATTAGATTAATTTGCTGTTGTTGTTGCTCATTAAGTTAAATAGATTAAATATATGACTTGATTTTGTTCATTAGATTAAATAGGTTAACTTGTTCAAAGTAGGGTTTTCATTTTCTTCTTGAGGAACAATCCATCGATCCATTGTTTAAAAGTTGCTTAGGGTAAATAGTTCAAGTTCCTTGATAGGGTTTGCTCATTGATAGTCTTTTCTTAAGTAGATTAACCCTCATATAGACCATCTCCTTAGTTAGACTATAATTTCTCTAGCTTTTCTTCCTTGGCACATATACTGCTACAACTCTAAGTTTACTTACCCCGTGTTGACAATTTAATTAAGGGATTTAGTGCATATAGAACACCCATCATTTTTGGCGTCGTTGCGGGGAGTTGTCTCAAGGTAGGAAATAATTAGGAGATAGATCATTTCTAAACCTTAGCATTAGTTTGGTGGCGGGGTAAATTTAAGATGAGAGGTAAGAACCTGTGCATCTGTTATAGCAGGTTCCCCCAAACCCAATGGTAGTTTTTCTTTTTGTTTTATTTCATGAACAGACCTAGGGACCCAAAGGGAAGATACATTGAAACCAAATCAGACCTTTCAACCAAGGTTCCTTCCAACATTTTCAGGGGAAGGAACATTCCACTCATAAACTTCACAGACCGATATCGAAAAACATGAGCTATCTCAACCCAAAGAGCTATAACAGTCTCTGAAGAGAACAAAATAGGGAGCACTATAGAACAAAAAATTGAAGCATCAGTAACAGTGGGAAAGGAGGCAAGACCACTCGATCCTTCCATAGAACCAACCAACACAACTTTTGTTTTCTTACCACCATTAGGAGATCCTAACTTTGTAGACATCATAGACCCTGAACATGTGAATACTTTGTTTGGTAGTTCAACCAAAATAATTGTTTCCCAAATTGAAATAGAAATTTTGGCACCAATAATCTCAGTCATCTTGAGTAGAGTCCCATACATCCAAGTAGTAGGAAGACCTTCCCACCAAAGGGATACCTTTCTTAGAAAATAACCTTGGGATACTTTGTTCTCTTCAAGGATAAAACCATTTAGGTACTCTCTTTTTGGAAATAAAACCAGTATGGATGACCAAGAGGATCACAACAATGTAAGACACGAGGAGGGAGAAGAAACTGGAAACCAAACTAAGACCACCTTCGAGTTTCCAATTTTGGACACCACACATAATTTCAATATGAAAAACATTCCCCTCTCAGCACTGCCCACCTTTTACGGTAAAAGCAGTGAGGACCCAGATACCTTCATATTTGAGTTCGATATCTTGTGTAGGAGCTACAACTACTTACAAGATGCCCATAAACTAAAACTCTTTCCTGCCACCCTCAAGGAATTGGTACTAAGATGGTTCATGGGGTTGGGAGAGTCCAATATTAGGTCTTGGGAAGCCATGAAAGATATGTTTCTTAAGAAGTACCAAAATTACTGCAAATCCAAGGATTCTCGTCATGATATTTTCAAAATCCAACAGTTAGAGGACGGGAATCTCGAGGATTATATGGAACAATTTGCTTATATCTCACATAAATCAAAATACCATGACCTTCCAAATGATGCAGTTAGGGCTCTTTTCCTTAATGGATTTAAGAGGAATACCTAGAGATATTTAACCTGATGGAATCAGGTGACATCTCCCATAAAGAATTTTCCAAAATCTATGAAATGTGTAAGAATTACTCGAGGAGTAGAGCTAAAACAAGGAAGAATGTTCAGGATCCTTATAGTAGAAACTTAAAACTAGTTAGTTCAGGTGGTATCACAAGAGTAGAGATAGGGGACCTTTTAGATAACTTCAAGACAAATATCTTAAGCACAATAGGTTCCCAGTTGGACACCCTAAATATTTAAAAGAAACATGAGGAGGAAAATGCATCAATGAACATATTTTTCCCAAGATGCAAGAGGAAGCATTCCTCAAGGGAATGTCCATTAGATAACATTTCAGTTTGCGGCTTCTGCATATAGAACCACTCAACTAAAAATGTCCATCATTGCTCGGTTTGTTAGCCATATATAGGAGTGGGGATCCTAGGGAGTCCTCTTATACACCTAGGAGGCCATGGCAGCCTAGGAATCAACCTACATACTTAGATCTACAAAATCAAGTTCCACCCTATTATCAACAACCGCAATAGTGGAACTCACCAAGTTGGAAAAAATGGTTGAAACAATACCACCATCCTTGGATTCAAGGATGGAGAGGAGGGAATAACCAAGGGAACCCTCAAGCTCCACCTGTCCCTATGCCCAACCATCCTTACCCTCAAAACATCTCACAGCTTCTACCCGATTTTGTTTCGCCACCTTTACCTCATATTCCACAACAACCAGAACAATATTAGAATGCAAGCTCCCCAAAACCAACATTATTACCTGCACAACCAGTGCCCAATTCTAATAATAATCCCACTCAACCTCTTCACAATGTTGAGATGCAAACCTTCTTGACATATGTTATTTCTCCTGTCCCATTGCAGGAGATTCAACTAAGGTTAGGAAAAGTTCTGGACAGGCAGAGGCCTTCAGTAGTCATCCAGGAAGAAGAAGAAGAGGAAACCCCCAAACAAACCATGGATGACACTAGGTGGGAAGATGTTATTATTCCTAAGGACCAAGAACCCAAGCTTCCCCAAAATGAACCTTCACAAATTACGAATGCCCCTCCTTATCCATAAACATTAGCAATCGAGAAACCTACCACGTGACCAGAATTTGACATCTTGAATGAATTGAAGAATAATTGTGTTAAGATTCCCTTGCTACAAGCCATTAAGGATATTCCAATATACAATAAGGTGGTCAAATAATTGTGCATTAAGAATACAGGAATGAAGCATTAGGATCCTCCAACAATACATTTGATAGGAGAACTTTATGAGTACATATCAGAGCAGCCTAAGGTAGAAAAATATGGGAACCCAGGAAACCTTGTAGTGACCATAACCATTAATGAGGTTTCCATTGGGAACACTCTCATATATCTAGGGGAAACCATCAATGTTATGAACGTTACTACCTTGGAGGAATTACAGTTAAAACCTGTTCTTAGACCTACCCCAATCATTTTGGAATTAGCAGATAAGACTAGAGTTATACCTGAAGGAATTTTGGATGATATCATAGTTACTTTAGCTTCATGGGAGTACCCAGTAGAATTTCTTGTCATCCACTGAAAGGATCCTACCAAAGGCCATCCTGTTATTTTGGGAAGACTTTGGTTAGCCACAACCAATGCATTTATTGGCTGCAGAGAGGGAGAAATGACCATCTCAAATGGACTCTCTATCCAAAATATCATCATATATCCACCGACTCAACCTATCATGGAGAATCTATGGTGGCTTGAATGTCCATACGAGAATGAGGATTGGGAAGAAATCGTGTTTCCAAGTGATCATTCCTGGGCACTTCAGGAGCACACAACGGAAAATGTGCTAAACCAGTTTATTTCTGCCATCACGTGTGTTGATTTTCCACAATATTTTCCCCAATTTGAGTACATGTTTGGGGAAGAATTTCAGGAAAAATTGGACCCATCGATTTTGTATTCAACATATTTCATCTTTGAGATATATGAGTCTGCCACATCTTATACCATGCCCTACGAGATTAGTCCAGGGAAATTTCTACATATAAACTCCGGACTAGATGCAGACCAACAAAAATAGTTAGTAAGTATCCGTAAAGAACTGTCAGGGGCATTCACCTGGGAATACACTAACATGAAGGGTATACACCCTGGCACATGTATTCATCACATATATACTCAGGGGGAAGTAACACATGTTAGGCAACCCCAGAGAAGGATGAACCCAACACTCAAGGACATAATAAAAGAGGATATCCAAAAATTATTAAATGTTGGATTTATTTATCCCATCTCCGATAGTAAATGGGTATCCCTGCTTGTAGTAGTTCCAAAGAAAGTGACTGGGAAATGGAGAATTTGTGTTGATTTCCAAGAGCTTAACAAGGCCACTCTGAAGGATTATTTTCCTCTTCCTTTCATTGACCAAGTCTTGGATACCTAGTTTGGAAAGAAATATTTCTCCTTTTTAGATGGATATAGTGGGTACAATCAAATTCTCATAGCGCTCGAGGATCGGGACAAGACTACCTTTACTTGTCCTTGGGGCACCTATGCCTATAGGGTCTTACCATTTGGATTGTGTAATGCTCCTGCCACATTTCAACGAGAAGTACTAGGGATATTTGCTGATCTTATTCATGATTGTGTGGGGGTATACATGGATGAATTCACAGTATATGGCAATACTTACTAGGAAGCCTTAGATAATTTAGAAAAAGTCCTTATCAGATGCCAAGAAATGAACCTGTCTTTAAGTAATGAAAAATGTAAAATGTTTTTGACTGAAGGAATGGTTCTAGGACATCATGTTTCATCTGAAGGGATTAAATTTGATCCTGCTAAGATTGAGGTCATCGTCAGAATTCCACCCCCCAAGACTCAGAAAGAGGTGAGAATATTTCTTGGACATGTCAGATACTACCAGCGGTTTATTGAAAATTTTACAAAGATTGTTGCTCCCATGTTTGGATTGTTAATAAAGGATGTTGATTTTCTTTGGACTGAGTAGTGTCAAACTGCCTTTGAAACTCTGAAAGCTATGTTGTCTGTGGTACCAGTTCTTAGGGGACCCAATTGGGATCTCCCATTTCACATATCCACTGATGCCTCCGACACCGCAATAGGAGGAATATTAGGGTAGAAAGAAGACCAACAGTCCTATGCCATTTATTTTGTGAGCAAGAACTTGTCCCCTGCCGAGTTAAACTATACAATTACCGAAAAGTAATTCTTGGAAGTAGTTCATGCTATCAATAAGTTTCACCACTACATCACAGGTTACATAGTATTTGTACATACAAATCACTCCTCCCTTAGATTTCTCATGAATAAACCCATTACTAATGGCCAAGTGAATAGGTGGCTCTCGCTATTGCAAGAGTTTAATATCACCATTCTTGACCGACCTGGAAAGAAAAATTTGGTAGCTGATTTGCTTTCACGCATAAAAAATGAGGATGATGATATTCCCATTGATGATAGTTTCCCAGATGAGCACCTTTTTTCCCTCTCTGTAAATACCCCATGGTTTGTGGATATGGAGAACTATTTGGCTACTAGGAAGTTACCATCTCATTTGTCACATGAAAAGCATATAATTACTACGTAAAGTGACAATTACTCTTGGGTTGGTCATGACCTTTTTTGTACTGGTCCGAACTTGATTATTCATAGATGTGTTTAAAAAGATGAGATACCAGAAATCCTATGAAGTTGTCATGATGGACCATGTGGTGGCCATTTTTATCACAAACGTACAACATATAAGGTGTTACATTCAAGATACTATTGGCCTAGCATTTTAAAGGATGCTTCCAAGTATGTGAGGAGTTGTGATAGTTGTCAAAGGATAGGAAGACCCACGTCAACTAAACAAATTCCCTTGTGTGCCCAAGTTATGATAGAACCTTTCGAGAAATGGGCCCTTGACTTTGTAGGACCAACTTCACCCATGTCTCGTTAGAAAAATTATATTTTGGTTTGTACATATTATGTCACCAAGTGGGTAGAGGAAAAAGACCTATTCAGGGCTACAAAAAAATCCATTGTCGAATTCATTTATGAAGACATCTTTACCCGATTTGGTATTCCTCGTGAAATTGTTACAGACCAAGGCACTCAATTCACTTCCAAGTTGATGAGTGAACTAATAGAGAAATATGGGATTAAGCACTGCAAGTCTTCTCCATACCATCCACAAGCTAATGGTCAGGTAGAGTCCATAAACAAAGTTCTAGAAGATATTTTAACCAAGATTGTTTAATTGCATCACTGATATTGCATTGATAGGATTCTAGAGGCTTTGTGGGCATATCAGGAGAAACACCACTAGGCATACCCCTTATGAGCTAGTGTATGGGAAACAAGTACTTCTACCAATAGAATTCCAAGTAAGGACCTTCCGTATTTTCGCAGAATTGGGATTAAACTTAGATGAGGCTCAGGAATAATGAGCCCTACAATTAAATGAGTTGGATGAGATCAGGAAAGATGTTATCCAACGAACAATATTAGTCCAAAACTAGAGGAACAGGTGGCATGACAAGTTTATTAAGAAGAAACACTCCCAGCCTGGTGATTGGGCTTTGTTGTTTGACTCCCGATTTAAAACTTTCAAAGGAAAACTTACCACTCGGTGATTGGGTCCTTACGAGGTAGTCACCGTGTATGACAATGGGGCTGTGAAAATCAAAACAATTGACGATGAACAAGTCTCCTTTGTAGTAAATGTACACCGACTCAAACTTTATCATAGGCCCATTTCCAAAGAAGATTTTCTACAGGTCATGTCAACTGATAAGGCATTTGCCTTAGTGGATGGGAAAGTTCCCCCTTGTTCTTGAATGATTTTTTTTGAATTTTCGACCGTACATATGTAAATAATTTTGAATTTTGTTGATAGACAATTCTAGAGATTTCTATAGGTATTTGTTTCACCAGGAGTAGACAATTTCAAGTAGATATAAAGGAAGGATTTTTCTTCAAAATATTTCTATATTTGAACCTTGTTGTCTACTAAGCATCAATTGAATAATGACTTGTTGTAATTAGCCACATCTTTGCAAAGATTTCCATATTCTTGTTCTCAAGGCATCTTAAATAGCTATTGCTCTTAAACCTTCACCACCAGATATAAGGAAGTGATACCTTGAATATCAAACTTAGAGGTTACTCATACAGTTTCCCCAAGAACCCTAAGTAAGTGAGTAAAGTATCTTTATTAAAGAGTAACAAGGAGGTCTGATTAGCGGTTAGCCATGGAAACATCACAATAACTTAAAAAAGAAGAAGAAGAAAGTGAGATGAGCCTAAAGATACCTTTTTGTTCTTTCCCAATGGTACCATCCACTATACACTAAAAATGATTTATTATATCATCTCTTTAGATATGCCACATCCTCTTAAGTACCCCTTACATCAGAAAAATCACTAAGGAATATATAAAGGAGAGTCATCCTCTAACATAAATACCATCCCAATCTAAGAAAAGAGAGAAGAAAAAAGAAAAAAGTTTTTTTTAGAGTTGTCCCCCCATCTTCTTGCACAAAGCAATCTTATATTAAAATATTAAAAGATGGAGGGCCAATATTTGAGGGTGTAAGAGGCTAACCCGTCGGGATACTGAACAGGTCTGCTGGTAGCAGGTACCGGCCTGTGGTATGACTAGGTAAACCCATCAGAGTACTGAACAAGCTTCCTGGCAGTGAGGCATTCTACCTAGCGAGGATGATAATATGAAAAAAAATAATAAGAAATTCCTAAATCTTAAACTTGTCCTGATGTACGACATTACTTGTAGACAAATATGACATGAAGTATGTATGGTTAAGCTAAGATTATTGAACTCCATAAATTTTCCATTTGGAACTAAGTTTGAGACTATCTTGAAACTCTCTTGCCTACCTCTTCTTAGCTATATGTAGGATATTCTATCATATAGGTGGGGCCATATTCTAACCGTCTCATCAGACCGATATGTGAAATTTATCTCTACACTTAACAAGCTGTAAATCATCGACTATTGGGAGAATTGATTGGTTTCCTATATTTTTTATTGTGAGGTGTCACAATACTTAGGAGTGGGGGAGGGGTTTCATGAGTTGAAAAATGACAACACTCCCTATCTATAATCCATGAGAAGGAGAAGTAGAATCTTTGTAAAAATTTATGTATATTGTTTTCATGATACATGCTATTATATCAATGATTATTTTATTTTGAAATGATCCCTGTGTGTTATAAACTACTGTACATTTCTTTGATATAAAACTTAATTGGTTTTTCTTTACAGACTGTTCATTACAGATTTGTGATTACACGCCTTATAATATGCGAGATATAGGAATAGATTGTGTGAACACGATGTCAAAACAATTAATAATGGAATACTCTTATCCTGTCTCTGCTCTTGTTCACTGTGACTGTCAAAAGTGTTTTAAGACTGAGTGCTATGGATAAAACATCCATTACAGGATGAAAAAATTTCATTTCGCAGAGGAATACCATATGGAGTGCCATTTGAAATACTATATGAGGTGCCATATGGGTGATTGGATGACACACCATATGAAGGATCAGACGAGGTGCATACACACAGTAATGACCACGATTTTAGGTGACCAAGAATCATTTGAATTTATTTCGTTGTTCAGTTGTATGATGAGTTAGTTAAATGGAAATTGAGAAATTAAATGATACAATTTTAAAACATTTTTATGATCAAAGTTCCAAGTCGAAGACTTGTACATTGATCTAACTCCTTCATCATTATGATTTCCTCCAAAAGATACTCTTCGAATTCGAAATCAGCACACTCACACTCACGCATGGCAACTCATGTGTGATGAATTCATCAACGAATTCAACTGTTTCCACCTTAGGCACATTAAAAATGGAGGGATAACTTAAATTGTTATCTCATTTTTTCATTATGCTCATCCTCTGCCCAATTGCACTCACCCTTTGCCTAATTGCACTCATCCTCTAGCTAATTGCGCTCGTCCTCTGTCAAATTCTTCCCTCTGTTCATTCTCCACACTTTCACCATGCCCAAACTATATGAGTCGTCATCCTATGCTAACCTCTTTGCTATCCTTGAGTTCACACAGTGTAGGTAGGTCTTCCTTCGCCTAGGGTGGGGACCGTTCTTATCCCATATGTAAGGCCACGGTGACAGTGTTTCTCTGCAATTCACCCTCGGATTCGATGGAAGGATGGTGCATGTGGGATCTATGAATTTATTTTTCTCTGAGGAATCAATTGCCTTAGCCATAAAGATTTCAAGGGTTGGAGACCGCTAGTTCAAACACCACCATTTGCCACGGGTGAGCTACAACATGGTCTTTAAACCTGAGTTTCAGAATGTCTCTGGAGCTAAGGGATACTCCAAGGAGTGGATTAAGGATGAGCTAATTAACCCTCTTATAGTCATCACCAGAATTATCACTTGTTAAGGTAGATATTTTGTTTTTAAATCCTTCCATTTTCGATTATTAGCTCATTTTCAATTCAATAAGCCATTGAATTTCCCTTTTTACCTATTAAAAAGTCTTGAGAAGATGTCTTCCCAAGTATGAAAGAATGTGGCCAATCCTCATAACAACCTATTCCACCACGACCTCATCAATTTGCTTGTTATATCCGAGTTGGCAAAATAGGGGAAGACATGGGATGAGTTCATTTATCAATTTTCAAACCCCCATCTTACAATCGAGACCAACAAGAAAACACTTGATTTAGGGACTGCTACTCCATCCAAACCCCATTCTTCGAAGACTCCAAACCCTTCTACTCAAGATATCCCTTTACCATAACAAAAGAACACGAAACTTGTTGATAACCCTATAGCCTCATCAGGCAAGAAGACTAAGAAGCCTATTGATAACTCTCCAATGCCCTCAACATTTATTGATCCTGCACCCAAAAAGTTACAAGAGGAAATTCAAAAAGATTTCCATGTAGTCCCCACAAATAGGAGAGGATATAATCGATTCAAGAAAGGGTCTTTTCAAAAAAGTGCCTGAAATACAAAAGGAAAGCCTTATAAAAAAATCCCAAGCACTTTAGACCCTATCCAAGTATCTTCTGATATCGAAAGCCCCCATAAAATACTTAGGGAAGTGTCTGCATAAGAATTGGAGCTTGATAGAGAGACACAATATGAACCCATTTCCCCTCATAAACCCCCGATTACTCCTACCTCACAGATGCCTACACTAGATCCCAAAAATGATAAACTCTCTACATCCCAAAGGATCCAAGCCCTCCTCTAAGATATTTGATCATACTCCAGCCATTGAAAAATTACAACAAGAAAATGTTCAACTGCTGCAACAATCGAATGTTAAGCCCTAATATTGGCTCATTACCACTTAATTGGGGCATATTAGATTAGTAATGTTATTTTATTTATGTCGTCTTTAGGCCATTAGTTTGTAATTTAGATTAGTAATGTTATTTTATGTCGGCTTTAGGCCATTAAACCTCCTAGTCCCTATATATATACCAAGGAGACATTTTCATTGAATCATCTTGTACTTGAACATTTAAGTGGGGGTAAAATAGAGGTTGCCCTCGAAGAGGCTTATTATCTAAAGGAATTATCTCTTTCAAGGCGTTGAGTACTTTCTGAGGTTTTCTATACTATATTGATGTTTGGTTCTTAACATATGGTATCGAGCTCAAGGTCTTGGGGTTTCAACTGCTACATCTGAGACACCGTGGAATTTTCTCTATAAATTTTTTTCTACAACGTTTCCAAAGGAATGGCTTAAAAATTATTTAGAAGAGCCGGATCAAGATGCGTTGGATTCAAAATTCAACTCTGAGGCCTTATACTTTTGGAGATACATCGGTACAAAGATAGAGGTTGGAATCATCACGAAATAAAGGTCATTGTAGAATTTTTTTCTATAAAAACGTTTTCTGTAACGTTTCAAACCATAAAATCTGGAGAAAATTTACAGAAGTGGTATCTATGGTAAAAATTTTAGCTTCTGGGTCATCTTAAATTTGTAGATACACCACATGTGAATAGGGTATCTGACTAGCCCTATTGACTAGTCTCAAGAGGTGTTCCAAGTAAAAACCATCATAACTTCTTCCTAGGACATCCAAATTGATGGGACTTGTTTCATTGGATCATGGATAGTATTTATTATTTATGGTGTGAGTTTCAAATTTTATATCAATTATTTGTCTGGGGCACGCTATACAGATCAGATATCCCGGAAAGGCCAAAATCGGCAAGTTGGGGAAGTTACCATAAATTCCACTTGGCACATCTAATTTTGATCATACACAGTGGCATTGCAGGAGAAGAAATGTCAGTACATAAATAAATTTTCATACCTAGAGGGCCAAAAGGTGGAGATACAACGGAAGAAATATTGTCTGAGAACCACCTCAAAATCAAAGGTTCACAAGTGATACTTGGCCAACATGCCACCCAAAGGGAACTTCTACACCAAATAAGCCTCTAGACAATCCCACTTGGACTCTTGATGAAGGTGAAGAAATGCGTGAGGGACAAATGATTTGCAAAAGAAGATAGTAACAAAGATGAACTACAAAGAGAGGAGGAAGCTAAGTTGGAGGCAAAGATGGATGGTTTAAGGGATATCATGGAGAATATTGAAACATTTAAGTAATAGAGAACACCTGAGAATTAATGTATCCTATTAAATTCATGATGAGGACACTAGTAAGGTGAATCAAGAATGGAAAATCCAACTTTGGGTTGAGATATGCGTTCTAAAGATGCGATATGAGAGGAAGTTTGATGTGAGGACCCAATCACATGGATACTTTAGATGGAGCAATTCTTTGATCTCCATAATGTGAGAACACATACACAAAGGTACCAATTGCTTCTTATATTTAGAACCTAATCAATTTGTTTGGTATCATTGGCTTTCTATAAAATCACTTGTCCCTTGGACAATTTTCCCGGAGAAATATCACACTATGAGGATACAAGGGAGCAATACCTTCTTTAGCAATTGATAAATCTCAAACAAAAGGGTTCAGTTACCGAGCACATTGAGAACTTCCAAATATTGAATATAAAAAGGTAACCGATATTCCATATGAGCACTTGATTGATGTATTCATAGGAACTTTGGGATAACATTCAACATGAGGGTTACGCCTTTAGAGACCCAAATCGTGGAGAATGCATTTAAGGTGTAAGAAATGTTGAGAGTAAAAATATATGGCTATGGCTACTAGAAGGGACCTATCCTAACATTTATAGAGAACAATGCTCATGCTCCTAAAACACCTCAACCTACAAGGTTGACACCTCAACAATTGGAGGAAAGAAAGAAAAAGGTTTATGCTTTAGTGGCAGTAAGTCTGATGGGACATAAGTGTGGCGAGAAAGAAATTATTCTACATAGATTGTGAAGAGAGGAGAAAGAACAAGAACAAGAACCATCTCAAGATGAAAACATTAGGCTTAATTTCTTGAAGAGTTGACTCGATGTGTGCAAATGCATTGGATAGAAATGGCACTCCTCAAACCCTCAAGATGAAGGATACATCAAAAGAAAAGGTGTAGTCCTAATTGATTACGGTACTCATAATTTCATTCACCATAAATTAACCAAAGATCTCAAATGCTTTTAGCCCATATCTAGAGTTTCAAGTAATGATTCTGGATGGAGGAACTATCAATTACTTTGAGAAGTAAATAAAGATCAATCTTACTATGGGGAATATGTAATGAATGGTCCAATGATTTATATACCCATGGGTGAGTGCTGAGATGTTGTACTAGGAATCCAATGGATTTACAATCATTAGGAGCAGTGGCTTTTAATTTTCAAAAGAACTTTTCAGGAAATTTTTATCGGAAGGAAAAGAAATTGAGTTGAGAGGTTATCACCGAGGAAGCGATGGAGTGATAAGCTCTAGCGGCATAGTATTGAAAAAGGGGGAATCAAGGCATTATTACTGTATACTCACTAGATGTTCAAACATCTGAGACATCTATTCCTCAAGATCTCAAAGGATCATTGATAGCAAAGTATTTGAAGATGTTCCCAAAGGTCTCCCACCCTTTCCAATCAGCAGTCATGAAATTCACCTAATTCACAGGGAGTGTTCCTCCTAACATCAGACCATCACAGATACCCTTATGCCGAAGAGTGAAATTAGTAGCATGGTTGAAGAAATGTTAGAGGCAGCATTGTGGAGCCTAGCCAAAAGTTAACTACTACACTTTTGATTAGTAATAATTATTCCAAGAAATATAACTCATGGTATGTGCCGATATTATGAGAGCTCAACAAGATCACTAGTAAAGATAAGTTTCCCATTCAAGTGATTGATGAATTGTTAGATGAACTACATGGAGCAATCTATTTCACAAGAGTGGATCTCCGTTAAGACATCATGGATCAGAATGAAGGAAGAGATATCCCAAAGAGCAACATTCGAACTCATGAGAGGCCATTATGAATTTTTGGGTGTGCCTTTTGGCCTTACAATGCACCTTCCACATTCCAAGGGTTTGATGAATTTTGTTTCAAGCCCTTCCTTAAAAATTGTGTTAGTATTTTTTTGATGATATACTAATCTATAGAAATCTTGGGAGGGATCATGGCCAACATGTTGACAAAGGGTGCTACAACTACTAAAAGGAGCAACAACTATATGCTAAACCATCCAAATGTTTCTTTGGGTAAAAGAGAGGTGAAATTATTTGGGTCATATTGTATCTCATGAAGGTGTCAGGTAGACCCTAACAATGGCTAAGGCCATGATGGGTGGGCCGATTCCCAAAACATTAAAAATCTTAGAGAGGATTTTTGGGTTTGGCGAGAGTTACCTATGAAGTTTGTTGAGAAACTATGGAAGAATAAGCGGCACCTTTAGCGACACACTAACTAATAAGGATGCATTTTTCATGGACTCCGAGGCAACTAAATCTTTTGAACAACAAAGTGATGTGTATAAGCTCCTGTCTTGACCACTCAGGACTTCACAAAAACCTTTATTGTGGAATGTGATGCCTGAGAGTAAAGATTGGTGCCGTCCTAATGCAAGGAAGGCCCTGGCTGAAAGTCGACCACTCAAGGGGAAGGGACTTACAAACCCATTTATAGGAAGTGATGGCAATACTACATGCATTGAAAAATGGCTGCCCTAATGATAAGGCACTTCAAGGTCAAAGCAGTCATGATATACTTAAATACTTCTTGGAACAAAGACTATCTTGAAGAACAAAAATGGGTAACAAGATATTGGGCTATGATTTTGAAATCATCTATAAAGGGGGAAGCAAAATGTTATGGCGGATGCACTCTGAAGGATGAAGATGTTGAGGCCTTTCTTTGTGCTATCTCGATCATCAACCAGATTGGATAATAGAAGCAAGGGATGAATCGGAAAATGGCCAAAAATTGGATCTCATTCAAAGGTTGCGGCCGAGGATTCCGGATGATCGAGATACATTTACATGGAAAAATGATTTCACTATGGTGCAAAAGATGGCTTATATTTATGTAAGAACTCCCAACTCAAACAAAAGGTACTATTGGAATTGCACACCTCTCACGTAGGAGGGCACTGGTTTTGAAAACCTATGATAGGGTCAAGAAGGATTTTTGGGATGGCCTTAAAGCTGATGTTCAAGGTTTGTGGCGAGAATGTAGTGGTTTTTCGACAAAATAAGGTGGAAACAATTAAGACCGGGTCTTTACAACCATTATCCATCCCAAGTCAGTATTTGGGAGGAGGTTTCCATGGATTTCATCACCGGGGTTCCCAAAGTCACGAAGAAGAGAGTGTCATCATGGTGATTGTTATTAAAATACGACAAGTATGCACACTTTGTGCACTATCTCATCCCTTCAAAGCCCCAAATGCAGTTGCCACATTCGTGACAGTTCAAAATCTACATGGCATCACAAAGATTATTATGAGTATGAGAGATCCATATTCACTTTGGACATTTTGGACATAATTATTTTTCTTGTTTGGGTACTCAATTGGCTCATAGCTCATCCCTCATCCTCAATCGATGGACAAAGCTGAGATAGTGAATTAAATGCAGGCTACCTTAGTTGTTTTGTCTCGATAGAAACAAACACAATGGTTCAAATGGTTACCATTGGCCAAATGGTGAATTATAACGCTATTTCTGCTTGCAACAAAATGACACCATTTACTTAATGGCGCACATGGATACCACCCTCCTTCCATCACTTCTTCTCTAAAGAAAAATCTAAGGTTCAAGCGTTAGGAAGATCACATCGGGAATCAACAACAAATTCTCAAATCTTAAAAAGGACAACGACCATGGCACAAAATCGCATGAAGAGCAACAAGCGGATCAACATCGTAGTGAAAGAAGTTTTGAAGTAGGGGAATTGGGTATTTTTAAGACTACAACCATACAAGCGGATGTCCCTCAAGCAAGCCAAGAAGGATAATAAAATTATCACCAAAATGCTGTGGCCCTTATATAGTGTTGCAAAATATTGGTACTATAGCGTACAAATTGGGCTGCATCTTCACGAGTACACCAGTTTTTCCATGTTTCATGCTTAAAGAAGGTTATAGGCAGCTTGAATCGGTTCAAACTATATTGCAGAACTTGGCCGAGGAAAGATGCAAAATCATGTTATTTGGGCAGAGCCATCAACGACACGGGAATTACGACAACTAAGGAATGAATCATTTTAATTATCTCTGATGAAATGGAGGCTATAGCCGAAGATTCCACTTGGAAGATGAGTCTTATCTGAAGCATCGAGTTACTCAAGCGTTGCGGACAACACTTGTCTCAAGGGGAGGGGGCATGTTAAGCCCTAATATTGGCTCATTACCACTTAATTGGGGCATATTAGATTAGTAGTATTTTATTTATGTAGTCTTTAGGCCATTAGTTGTAATTTAGATTAGTAATGTTATTTTATTTATGTGCGGCTTTAGGCCATTAAACCTCTAGTCTCCTATATATACCAAGGGAGACATTTTCGTACACTGAATCATCTTGTGCCAGACATTTAAGAGGTGGGGTAGGGAGGTTTCCCCCTCGAGGAAGCTTATGTACTTGAACATTTAAGTGGGGTAAAAGGAGGTTGCCCCCTCGAAGAGGCTTATTATCTGAAATTATCTCTTTTTCAAGGCGTTGAGTACTTTTCCTGAGGTTTTTCTATGCTATATTGATGTTTGGTTCTTAACATCGAAAGAGAGGAAGACCATGGATAGACATATCCACCATGACAATGCAATACTACAAACAAAGGTGAATTCCCTCCAAATATTGGTTGACCAAATAACCAATGAAAATCGTATCCTCCGTGCACAATTGAAACACCGCAAGAGGGCCAAGACAAAGTCTTCAGGGCAAGAAACTTCTAAAGCTCATCCATCCCCTGCTCAACAAGTCTAGTCATATCGGGCAATTCATTTTTGTTTGTAGTGGAACCTGCAAAATCTTAGGTGTGGGGTAAATGTTGGGCTCGTGATTTGGTTAATTTATGATGATGATTAAATCCTTTTTGTACCAGTATTATATGTGTGTTTAACCATTTTGAAGAAGTTTTGAAGGATTTTATATCAATTCGTCATAGATTTATACCAGGTATGTGCAATTAATGTTTTACGATGGTTTTGAGTTAAAATCAATTTGATTTAATGTCTAAAAGAATCTAATGTGTGATTTGTGTGTCCATGATGAATTCTCCATGCGTTTTTCCATCCGGTAGATCATTCGACACTCCATCCAACACCTGATTCGGTACTTCATCCGACACTGCGTCTGACACTCCATCCAGCACTAGGAGCATGGGCGAGTTGGTGGTTGTTATATTGGCGGCCTGTGATAGGCTAATCGATGACATGGGTTTCACCCTCGTGGCCTCCAACAACTGAGCTCTTGACATCTCAGATTAAGCAGTTGTGTTAATCGTTGAGTGGCTCGCTCAGTTTTGAGAAGCCAAAGACCGTTAGCACACATTTAATGGAATTTACCATTTTTAGAGGAGGTCGACCCTTCCAGTGGTCGACCTCTCGAATTGAAATCATTATAAATACCACATTAGTGGTCAGACAAAGTGTTAAGAAGAATTATTAGAATCATTTTGTTGTGTAACTCAGACATTTCCGCAAACTTGTGCTAGACTGCGTTTTTTAATTTAATGCCAGAACCATGTTGATTTAGCTCATGATTTGCTATTGAGGAGTAGCCATGACCTGCTGGGGGCCCCACCAATGGTCTGGGTGAATACTTAGATAGATAGCTTGCATATTTGAGTTGTGAAATTTTCATTTACTTCATTTCCCGTTATATGTGTTTTTGTCATTTTAAATCCCGTGTGTTTGTTGTTCATCATTTAATTGTTTAAATTTCCTTTTTTAGGTTGCTTGTAGGAGATAGTTGTTAATATGCTGTGTCTTTTTAATCATTAGTAAATGGGTTGAAAGCTTCTAACTTTTTTGTGTGTTAAATGTTAAAGTGAATTTCTGTAGGTTAAAACAGAGTAGTTAGAACAAAGTATTAATTTAACACAGAGTACATAGTTTCTTTGGCAAAGTTTCGATGGATTAATAGTTGCGAGTTTTGTTAATTTAATTCTCAGTTTAGTCATGCTTTCTTGAATCTATTTTTCTTATCAATCTTGTTGTAGTATGCTAGAATAGAGGTAGAATTTGGGTTATGTTTTTATAAGCATTTTGGTTTGAAGTTTGAGTTTTTAATAATAGGATTAGCTTAGTTTAATTTATGAAATTTCCGTTCTAGATTTAAACTGCAATTTTAATTAGAAATTTGATTTTGAGTTAGCTTTTAGTTATGAGTTTCTAATTGTGTGATTTTTCTTACGTTAGCATAAGAGTGCATTTGAATTGAGTAGAATAGTGTTTTCTTATTATTGATGATTAATGCATAAATTGGGAGATCACATGGATTTTCAAGATATTTGACATTTCTTCTATGATGGCTAAGCTCTCGTTAGATTGCTTGATTCATACTTTTCATTTCTCTATAGAAGTTAAGATTGAATTTATTCCTCTCAAGCTATCACTAATCGTTAGATGCCATCGTGATGTCATAAGGCACCAAATACATAATCATCATATTTGAAGTTTCTTGTTATTGTAGATTAATAATAATTGTTGATTAATCTTTGAATACTCTCATGATGCTTTTAATTAAATAGGTTAATATTTCCCTTTGCAGATTAGAAGTACTTATGAGTTTATCTTAAGAATAGAGTTCACTTGCTGAATAGTTTTGATTAGTTACATGTCGAGTAGTTTTGATTTGTTTACTTGCTGGATATGTTTTAATAGGTTAGTTGTTTTCTTGTTTACTTGCTTACTTGTTGTTACTCATTGATTTGAATATATTGATTAGATTAATTTGTTGTTGATGTTGCTCATTAAGTTGAATAGATTAAATAGATGACACTCTTTTTCTCATTAGATTAAATAGGTTAACTTGTTCAAAGTAGGGTTTTCATTTGCTTCTTGAGGAACAATCCATCTATCCATTGTTTAAAAGTTTCTTAGGGTAAATAGTTCAAGTTCCTTGATAGGGTTTACTCATTGATAGTCGTTTCTTAAGTAGATTAACCCTCAGATAGACCATCTCCTTAGTTAGACTATACTTTCTCTAGCTTTTCGGCCTTGGCACATGTAGTGCTACAACTCTAAGTTTACTTACCTTGTGTTGACAATTTAATTGAGGTATTTAGTGCATATAGAACACCCATCATGTAGGTGAGTGGAAATATCTGAGGAAACCCAAGTTTTATTGATCCCCTCAGGTTATACTAATAGTGTCCTGCAAGGCATCCCCGTGGGTTGCAGTGTACCTGTCAAGCGAGGCCTCACGAGACATGATTTCTTAGTCCCACGAGGACAAGACAAGTTTGGGGGAAATGCTTATTCCATCTCCTTGAGGTTAGAAGATAACTTCCAGGTCAAAATTTTAGTGTATCAGGCCAGCTAGAGAAGTATTGGTATGCTTGTCTACTTGTTTTGAAGGTAATGGTTGGTTATGATATGGTGCATGCTTGAGGCATATTTGGCATGTTTGGTATTAGCACATGGTTATGGTACAACTTTCGTACATGGTTGAGTGAGGAGCTTTCTTGTATCTGGTTTAGTCTATGATATGGTTGTTGTGATTCATATCTTTGAGATGGTTTTTCATGGTTGAGAGATACCCTTGATATATGGTGGCATGAGGGACATGCATTAGTTCTTTGAGGGACTTCATTGATGTTATGGTATATACACTTGGCATATATTTTGGTACATGGTTGATGCACATGATGTTGTGATGGTTTTGGTATCCATGTGAGTGGATCTATGTACAGTTGGTTGATGAATATATATTACTGGAAGAGACAGTGATAGGTTGGATGATTGGTTGACCATCAGTGATAGTGAAAATATCAGTGGTAGTGACAATGAGTCTACACTTATATTTCATAGCGGTAGGATGAGGCGAGGATAGGTGGTTGTAGCGACCTTCCAGTTGGTGCCGGAGAACTCAAGGGGTTGTAGCATCCTTTTGGTTGGAGATAGAGAACTCAGGGAGTTGTATCTTCCTTCATGTTAAAGCCTAAGAATAATGGGTTGTATCCTCCTTCCAGTTGCAACTAGAAAATTGGGAAGTTAGAGCTTCCAATGAATGTATTCTTTTGACATATAAGAAAATAGTTTTGTGGTTTTCTCCCATTTGGGTTTCCACGCAAATTCTGGTGTACTGTGAATTTGATGTGATATTGTTCATGTGATACTGCTTATGATTATACTACTGATGATATATATTGAATGCTAAAGATAAACTACTAAACATTTTTGAAGAATATACAATGTGGTTAAAAGTAATATAAGTGCTCATGTTGATTCACCCCCCCTCTTAGTATTCTAACATTTTATTCATGCTTAGTTTTTGTTATAAATGTGAGTTATAAGATTTCAATCAAATATTTCATGTGTTCTTACTCATTGGTGGTATTTCACAGATTTGTTTGGCTCATAGATAATGTTTCTTCATGGTGGATAGGCTTGGAATTCCATTCATCTTCAAATTATCAAGCACACTTCTTCTTTCCAAGTCCTTCATTCTTATTCTACTATCCATTCTTATTCCCAAGGTTCATTTTTTCCCTATCTCTCTTGGGTTATTTTTTCATCAAGAAAACACCCTTTATTATAATGCTACCTTGGAATGTCAACCATCAATTGATTCATTTCATATTTTTGAGGAATTCGACCTTTGAACCATTGACTTCAAACTTTTCCAATAATTTTCTTTTTTACAAAGCTTGGAGGAGAGAGTTACTTCAGATCATTCTAACTCTTTCAATGTCATTTCTTTGTGTATAACTAGGATAATTCTAACCTTCATTCCAAACTCTAACTTGACATGATTCTTTGATGTTTTTAGTTCAAGGGGTTTCTTTGATACTAAATAGCATTTTATATGAATGTATAACACAATAAAAAATAACATATATGAAGAGAATACAAATGTCATGATGTGTAAATGGTGTAGCTACTACATTTCAGAGAGCATGAAATTAACTACTCAACATACACACACTATTCTTAAAGGTTTATGTGAACACTGTTTTGTTTTTGTACAATAAACTTAGTCTTCCCAAAAAATATGATATCTTCTTCAAAGTTGTATCAAAATGAAATGAGTCTAAGGAATTAGTATAGGTTATTTGAGGGGCTTGTGAATTACATTAATAATGTATAAATGATTCATGATGCAAAACACCCATTCTCTAGCTATTCTTGTGTTGATCAAAACCATCTTCTAGGTCTTTGGCAGGGCCACATATTATGTTGGTGATGCCATGTTTGTCGCCTATAGTGCATTAAAGGAATTAAAAAAGGAGGCCATATAGGATATCATTCTTTCACATCTCTTGCTTCTTGTTTAGAATAAATCTAATAGGAGAGATAAGGGGAAAAGGAAGATGCTACTCAATTAGCTCATGCCCATCCATTGGTGATTTCATTTCTTTCACTAAGATTTATTGGATCCTAGTCTGAAACTAATACACAAAAGAATGTTACAAATTCATCACTAGATATGCTAAGAAAGGAAATTTTCATCCAAAATTTTGACTTATCCCAGTAGACTTGGGAACCACTTTCTACATTAAAAGAAACACCATAATCAACACTATCATGGTCGGTTATCACACCAAGATATCTAACATATGTGTATACTTGGATATCAAATATTTGTTTCTTCTTATGTAGTTCAAAAGTACTTCTTAGTTTATTAAGAGATTATTTGTAAGGTACCAACATGTCCTCTTTGAGAAGATTGAATTGAGTATCAAGGTAACTATATGCATCTAGATAAGGTTTACCCACCTAGTTGATAGGAATGTAATTATCGTTGCCTACTTTTTCAGTGGATGAAGGGATGATTTGTTTTTCTCTAAGTCCTTTTTCCATACAAAAAAGGATGAAGAATCAACTTATACAATTGACAATACATAAAACTAACTAAAATAGTGATAAAAAATACATATGTAAGTGGCCACTTTTTTGTTCATAATCATTCTTATAACTGCAAGAAAGTAATAGAATTAGCAAATGTAGGAAGTTTTTTCTATGATTTTGAAGAGTATGATCCAACATTTGTTGGAGGTCCTTTCATTCAAAAGGAGAGAAAATTAAAGTGGAAACATTATGATAAGGATAAGGTTTTGTAGTGAAGAAAATATACTCGAATTTTCAAATCATACTGGGCTAAGATTTGCAATTAATATTTATTTGTTGAGAAGACCATTTTTTTCTTGATTGAAATTAATAGCTTGAAATTATAGTACTCCATAGGATACAAAATAATTATTATAATTTAACACTACAAGGAAAACACCTTATAGCGGAGGTTTTTGTGGAACCTCCCCAATTTTGTTTCCATTGTTCATTTATAGAAGAAGTGGGAAACCATAAATATTTTAATAGGTGAGCTTAAATCATATGAAATACACCCGTGCATTTCTAATTAAGCACCTTGAATGTAGCTTTATCTAATTTGTAGAAAAAATGGGTCTATTTTAATTTATATCAAACTCTGAACTGTGTGTCGTAAACTTATAAGAACATTGGTGCATGACAATATATAACACACTGAATGAGTATAAACATTTTATTTTTCAATATATGGTTTTATTTAAAAAAAATAAAATTGTTTTGGTGTGCATCCATAGAACGTTCCCTGGTGCATTCCTTATATATGCACACCAGTGAATGTTTCAATATTTCATGATATCTTAGACATCAGTGCATCATCATACAATAAGTGCACCTATGAATCTAGATGTACAAAGTATCAAACTAGGTTTAAACATTTGTTTTTTATAAAAAAAAAAATTATTTAAAAAAAATAAAAAACCAATTGGTGCACTTAAAATCCCAAGAATGCATTGGTGCACAAAACAAAGCATATATATCTATTTTTTTTAATAAAATGGTGCATTGGAAACATGTAAATGCACTAGTGCACTTGACCGTTAGGAGCACCGAGGTAGGGTACACAAATAATAAAAACTCATTAAACCATTATTTTATTTTAAACTTTCCTTTAGTGCTTCCAATTGTATAAGCACCAATGCTCACCATCCCCGAAAAACCAAATAATTTTCGATGTTATTTTCTTGCCAGATTCATCGAGTACTTCGCTTTGCTGGTGTATTTGGTTTTTTGTTGAATTTTTCAAAACAACGCCATATTTCCATATGTTATCTATGTGGAAACCATGCACCCTCGACTAGAAGAGACTAGGTAAATTGTTTTTTACCTCCTCATTTACATTTTTAGCATATTAAAATATTGAATTTGGATTAAATTTGCCTTTTTTTTTTCATTTAAAAAAAAATCTACAGTGTGTTCAAGTCATTTGGCTTGTACCATAAAATGGGGTTCATCTTGTAAATCTAGGACACACTATTAGTGGTGTGTTTTATTATGTCGAGTGCATCCGTTAAATAGTAAAAACATAAAAAAGATTGCTTCTGTGCTCTTTATAGTACCATGACATTGTATCTGATGCTTCTCAATATTATAAACACATTGTTGAGCTACTTTTATAAAAATATCCTAGGTTTGTCGGTCTTTTAGAAAATGTATGAATGCATTGCTAGCAGTACCTCTCTACATATGACACACATTGAAATGTTTTATTTATATCAGTCATTTTCCTATGCTTTCCAGTGCATTTGTAAATGTTCAATAACACTACTACCAATGCTCTTGTACATCCTAATTGTACCATAGAACACAAATAATAAATGTGATTCTCCCACTTAGTCGATGCCCTTTATAATATTAAGTGGCATC
>SNQJ01S0130042.1:5173-26010 GCA_010110895.2 Picea sitchensis
ATATTGAATACCTATAGGTGTCTGAGGTAACCCAATGATATCTAAGCCAAATTTCTGAGGAAAGTGAAGAAAAAAAGGTCGAAATTCAAGGAAGGATAAATTCTTTTGATGATGCTTTCTAAGGTGTTTCGGGTAAAAATGTCATAATTTATTCATAACAGATCCAAATTCAGTGAGACCAAATGTGTTGGTTAGAGTACAGTATTTAGTATTTTGTGTAAAAGTTTCATATTGATTCAACAAATATTTTGTGCAGGGCACGCTCTACAAGGTCGCTCTCTAGAATAAGCCATAATTCAACAAGGTATAAAGTTATCATCATTCCAAGTTAGAGTTGTTAACTAATCCAAAAACTAGTCATGTGAGAAGTTTGATGAAGATGATAGTCTTTTGTTGTCAAATTTAAGCAAAGTTTGCAGGTATGTGATCATATACACCAGGTCTATTACAGAGTTACAAATCATATTTGGATGATGAAATTGATGAGGGATTTTGGGTAAGGTACATGTTGGGTACATGGTTGAGACAAGTAGTTGATGAGTTGGCACATACATGAGGTGTATAGTTGATGATGTTGGTACATATTGATCAGTCATAGTTTATGAGTAGTTGGCACATCATTGGTACATACTTGGTACATGGTTGGATGCACTTGTTTATGGTACATGTTTATTACAGGTTGTTTGGTACAGGTTGGTGCACTTGTTTATGGTATAGGTTGATTACGGGTTGAGGTACAGGTTGATGCATGGTTGATGCAAGGTTCAAGTTTATTGGTACAGGTTGATGCATGGTTGATGCATGGTTTAGGTTTACTGGTATAGGTTTACAGTAGTATATCTCATAGTGATAGTGTGACATTGGTTCCATCATTCTAATTCTACTTTAGGGTGTTTGGACAGGTGGTTGTAGACACCTTGCGATTGTAGCCGAAGAACATAAGGAATTGTAGCCAGAGAATTGGGGAGTTGGAGCTTCCCTTAGGTTGTAGCCTGAGAAACTAGGGGGTTGGAGCCTCCTTCCAGTTGCAGTTGGAAACAAAGGAAGTTGGTGCTTCCAATGAATGTAATTCTTCAAGACATATAAGAAAAAGCATTTCATGGTTTTATCCCGCTTTGGGTTTCCATGTAAAACACTGGTGTATTGTGTATGTGTATGATTGTTCATTTGTTCATTGCTTATTTACTCTGCAGTTATTGGATGATAATGCTACATTGATATAAAAATTGGATTATATGGTTAAAAAGGATTAAATTGCTCTATTACTTATTCACCCCCCCCCTCTCAGTAATACAACATAAGAAGTCATATATGATAGAGGAAAATTAAACCATAATGACCCTCATAGGTCAAGAACTATTTGAGAATGAACAACAGGCCATGCCACCTAGGTTTAACCAAAGATATGGGGCCACCTTTTTCGCAGCAGTTTATTTTCCTATAGGTCATGAAGAGGCTCCAAGGTAATTCTTCAATTTTTGTGTTCTTGAACCATTTCTCACCGGTGGACAACAGCCCTATGGATTCACTCACAAACCCCTCGTTTACCTCTAACTAGGTATACCCAATTTTCTCTCTACACCCATCGAAAGTCTGTGTGAAAGCCTCCGCCACCTGAAGGTTATAGCCTTCAAATATTTTAAGGAAGGCATCCCAGCCTTGGCCTTTTAAATCTTTGATTTCATCATCGTGAGATACCAATGCCTGACATCCATTCGGATCTAAATGAACAACATGAGACATAACAAACGCGACTAGAATGTAACAGGGATGACTCAAAATAGTTTTAGGTTTGAATGGTAGGAGCGATAGGAACAGATCCAAATGGGTAAAAGGGAAACAACCATGATGAATCCTCTATGTTATCATAAGATAAACATCGAGGGTTTGATCATGAAGCTTTACCATTCTTGGTAATAAAACCTGACATACAGAAACGAAAACCTATCCTGAAATGAAAGGATCATTACTTTACTATTCCAGCAAGGTGAATTAAGTAAAGAGTACAATAGTTGCACATAAATTCCCATTACTACTAGCACGACCATTGTTCTTGCAAAGGGTTAAAATATACCAAAATGAAAAATCCCCATAATTCAAAATGCAAACCATCTAAGCAAATATAAAAATTATATCAATACTCAAAACATTCCAAAGATAAGTCATTCAAGTGTTGGATTTAAATTGGATATAAGCATGATGACCCTTAAAAATAAAGCCTTGTATAGAAAATATAATACCAATCTAGGTTCAAATGTTTGATTCATGCTTTCAGTCATGAATAAAACATGAAACAAATGAAAACGCAAATTTAAAGAATTAATGAACATTTTTCTAAACCAGTAATCATCTCGAAATGATAATGTTCACAAGTTATCGCTACAGAAAATGGAATGCCTTTCGATCATGTTTTAAAAATAAAAAACATGTGTGGTTGCCAACAGGTAGCAAAGACCAAAATATCGAAAGCATCGCCTCTCACAAAGGTAAAGGTACTAGCAAGACCCCCATATTTTAATAGATCCCCAAAAATATCTCTGACGCTAAGAAGGTATTGTAGGGATATCTCCTTAACCAAATTCACGTGACCTCGTGCTTAACTCTGATGTGAGTGGAGCCTCCTGACATCACCCATTATACAATGGATTTCACGACTCCCTTAGTCAGACACATATGTTGATTTTAATATCCTTGGAGAAGTTTACTCACAAAGTCATATTCCAAGCCTCTAAATCTTAAGCTAGTTTGTGCACCCTCAAAAATAAAATCGTTTCTAATCAATTTTAAATTTATCATCGTTACTTTTAGTGGATTTGTTTACTCAAAAGTAGTGGTCTTGAAACTGAATATGTTATGACTTAGCAAGTGAAAGAAACGAATATGAATATAATGCAAATTCCTAACTTCAATTCTCAATAAATGATAATCTTTTCAAAATGCAACTTTCAATTCAATTCTGCAATTTCAAATAACATGCAATCTTTCCATACATGTACTAAGATAAATGATAAGAACCCAAAAGATCAAATACCAACAATGTAAAATCGATTCTTTTTTTGTATTTTCAATATAAAAGAATGAAAATGCAAGCACTGAACAACAACTTTATATAAAGTTTATACTGTATGTAAACAAAGACAAACGAAGTAAAATATCAAGAAGCAGACAAACAATGAACAAGATGCTGAGAAATAAAAACTGCTTGAAAATTCAATCAAAGAAAGGTTTTCTATCACTTTGTAGGCACTTAATAGTGATGACAGAGACCTAAGAAGACTCAAAAACCATGAAAACTTACCCAACAAACATCAAAATCAACAACCAAGCAAATCAGGATGATGTACGTAACTATTCAAACGAAAATTGTGTATATACGCTTCCTACAGAACGCTAGCTCGTGTATGTACGCGACTGTCAGAAAAAAAAAACTATCTATATGTATTGAAACTCTGCCAAGTTAAGGATAAGAAAAATAAAATTAAACTCAAAATGAACAGAGGATGTCAAGCAATCAAATGAAAAGAAACTCAATATAAATGAAAGCAATCAAAGGAGAAAAACACTCCAAACCTCGAAAAGAAGATTCAATCCATAGTATGGTCGCCAATTTTGTTATGAGGAAAATCACTCTATGGCATGGGGTAAACCATAACAGACGGAAATGACTAAAGAAATAAACTCTAATATCAAGTATGTTATATAAACAAATATGCTAAGAAGACAAGATAAAGAGCCTAACTCGTCCAGAAGTTTGATGAAGTCCATCGTTGAGCACTTGACTCAAAGCAATACACCTGAAACTTGTCATCAACAACCAAGATACGAAAACATATGATGAAAATATATAAAGTTAGCACATTCAATAACATAAACAATCAATATTCATAAAAAATATTCCCATGGAATAACAATTCAAATATTTGCAAGATATTAATTGGACGAGAAAACATTATTTCTATTAAAATGTAATCAACAAAAGTTTATGAATGACAAACTTCCATGTTGGCACGTTCGAAACCAAGAAACTAAGTCCCTTCCAGTTGGGCCTCCACCACTTCTATCATCCACCAAAGGCAAGCTCATATAAGAGAGAAAATGAGGTTCTCAATCAAATAGGGAAGAACTTGGGGGATGAACAATGTGTTTAGACTTAAAAGGACAAAGGGATGCAGACTCAGTATGAAGTGAATAATTTCTCCAAAGTAACTTTTCTCTCAAAGTTGAATTCTTCCCCTCCTCTCCAAAACTTGGATATGGCCCATTTATAGCCCTCAAATGGAGCTAAAGGGTCGAGTCATAGAATTTCTATTATATGGAAGGTCAAGGATCATGGATCCCATGATATGACATGGAAACCCGACACCAAATTTTTAATTTTGAGCACAAAACATGATGTATGCAGGTGTTGGCATAGGTCAAGGCCTAGGGTTCGATTCTAATAACGTACCAACAATCCCTAACTACCGAACCTTTCATAAATACCTGCGAAGTAGATGCAGTCTCACACGAAGTAGCAATAGGGGGTTGCAGGACACAGGTGTCTAAAACCAGAGGAAATGCAAAGTGGATCCAAAACAACACACAGAGAGCTAGTTTTTCTTTACCAACTTAAGCCTACTCCACACAGATAGGTCCCAGATCTAGCACAATAATGTAATAATAGAATAATAGAAGGAAAAGAACACAACATCAATCACACATAACAACAAGATATACGTGGTTCACCCTCTCCCTAGGGCTATATCCACAGAACTGTGTTTCTTGATATATGAAATGGAAATATATAGTTCTATCTGGGCTATTAGCTTGCAGATCTCTCTCTATTTCTCTTCTTTTCTCCCCTCCCTGTGCACCTAGCTGCAGGGTTGATCTTCGCACCCAGGTGAAGATATTACAATACAAGAATATTCTCACAACACAATACTCTCCTCACACAACAACAATAATCACTCAATATCAAAAACACAATCCACTTCGAACGAACCCTCCCAGGTCTTATAGACCTTTATTTATACATTACATGACAAATGCCTAATTGTCAAAACCCTATAACCCAAAACCCTAGGTGTCTAAAACCTTTATCCCAAAACCCTAAGTGTCTAAAACTGTAGGTCAACTTGACCCGTGTTTTCAGGGCTTCACAAACCTGTCTTTCCTTCTTTCCCATGAGGTGCTCCAAAGCATCCGTTGGTATATTTTTTCTCTTGTTGAGTCATCCACGATCCATCTTTCCTTGTTGATCTGTCTTCCTCGATCTTCTCATTCAGCAACTCGATTTCCCTTACTTCGTTCCTTCTTTTCTTCTTCTTTGATCCCTTTGACATGTTCTCAGTCAATGTGCTTTCCACACAGTTCGTACTTCGTATTTTCTCTTCTTTTTTCTTCAATGTATTCATTAATCCATAAACAGGGCCCAACAGGCCCCCAACACTCCCCTGTCACTCGTCCCAAGTTACTGCAAGACTGGACCTTCTATTTTACTTTGACTTCAGACTACGCGGAGAAGCCTGTGCTTCCTGCTCAGTCCCTCCCCCCAGTGTGAAAATTGTCTTTTCTATGTCTGGTACCTAGTTTTAACTACACCTGGTACCTAGAACCTTCTTCTTCTTCTTTTACTGAGAGCTGCGAGGCAACTGGTTGTCGTAGTACAATTTCAACCGGGTCCCATTCACTAAACCTTCCTTCCATTCTCCATTCAAAGTCTTCAACTATGCAGCTCCTCATTCTATAACATAAGAAACCTCATATGGTCCAAGACAATGTGTCATAAACTTCCCTGGATTCTTCATGAACTTTCTTTCATATACCAATACCCGATATCCTTTCTTAAATGMTTTATTCTTGATATTTCTGTCATGGTAAGCCTTGTCGCGTTCCTTATGTACCTGCTGATGAAATCCTGCAATAAAACTATCTTCCTCTAGTTCCACCAACTTCTCAAGCCTGTTTTGAACAATGCCAATGTCATTCATACCTATGAATGCTACAATTCTTAAGCTAGGAACCAAATATTCCATAGGGACCACTTCTTCTAGACCATAAACTAACTTAAAGGGCGTCTGCATTGTTAGCTTCTTGCAAGTGGTTCTATAAGCCCATAACACTGCTTTTACTCTCAAATCCCAATGATCCTTGTTTACACTACAAATATTCATTAGTGTTGTCTCCAAGATATTATTGAAAGCTTCAATTGTACCATTCGCTTGTGGGTGGTATGGAGTGCTCTTCTATTGGTGGACTATAAATTCCTGAGTCGGGGCTTCAATAATTTTATTAATAAAATGTGTACCTTGATCGCTCATAAGGATATTCGGGCATCCAAATTGGGTTATGATATTATCAAATATGAACCGTACAACTATAGTTTCACTACAGTCCTTAACTACTCTTTCTTCTGCCCATCTAGTCAAATACTCTATCGTAGTGATTATGTATCGAGATCCTATGCACTTCCCTAGTGGGTTGATAGGGACCACAAAATAAATATCCCATATCTCAAATGCCTGCAAGGTTAGCTGAGGTGCTAAAGGCATCTCATATCATCTGGAAGGTTTCCCAACTCTTTGGCATACATCGCAGGCCCTGTAGTATTCCTTATCATCCTTGTGTAAAGTGGGCTACCAGAGGCCAGATCTAAGAACATTTTGCGATGTTGCTTTCCCTACATAATGTCCTCCTACGATGCCTTCGTGTGCTTCTTTTAGAATCAATGGTAGTTCTGCCTCCATAACACATCTCTGCAAGATCTCATCAGGTCACATCTTATATAGTTGTTCGGTTATAAGTGAAAAATCTGCAGCATGAACTACCGGTTTTTCTTCTAAATGACTGTATATTCGCGAGGTGTCATTCATGTTGATAGGAACTAGACTATCTCAACGAAGTGATCATCAACCTTTCTAATGGCCAACAACTGTGCATCTAGTAGTGTATCCTCCAGACTAGTATGTTCCTCTCCATGTTCTAACCTAGACATGTGATCAGGTCCCTTGTTCATTCTCCCTGGCTTGACCATAATCTCAAAATCATATTCCAAGAATAACAGTAGCCACCTACATATTCTTCCCCCCAAAATTGGCTTGTTGACTAGGTACTTCAGCGTAGAGTGATCAGTGAACATCTTAAAATGTCCTCCCAATAAGTAGTGTCAAAACTTCTGCAGCGCGTACACCATGGCTAAACCTTCTCTTTCAATGGTAGTGTAATTTATCTCAGCTGTAGATATCTTCCTACTAGTAAAGGATTATGGATGGTCAATATCTCCTGCTCCTGGTTGTGCTAACACTGATCCCAATGCAATAGATGAATCATTGACATGGACATGGAATTCCTTACTCCAATATGGGAAAACCAAAATAGGTGTTGTGACCATTTTCTATTTCAGTGTGTTGAAGCTCCGCTCACATTCCTCCGACCATTGGAACTGACAATATTTATTTAAAATCTTTTCCATGGGTGTTTTTATCTGTGCATATCCCTTGATTAACTTTCTGTAGTATCAAGTATGTCCCAATGCATTGTGCAACTGTCTAACTGAAGTAGGAGGAGGTAGATCAACAATGATGGAAATCTTGGAAGGATCTACCAGTAGCCCCTACTTACACACAATGTGGCCTAGCAGCACTCCAAAGGGTGAAAATAAGATACACTTGTTCAAGTTTAGGGAAATCTGACATTGCCTGCACTTATCCAACATTAGTCTTAAACATTCAATATGATGTTTCAATAAGATAAAAATAGTCCAATCATCAAAATATGCTTCCAGAAATTTATGTAAAAATTCCTTGAATGCTTTGACCACCACCCTAGAAAAGATGGCTAGTGCATTCTTCAGTTCGAAAGGCATCACTGTGTACTAGAAATAACCCCATTATGTTGCAAATGTGATCTTATGGTGATCTTCCTTAGAAATCCTGATCTGGTGATAACCTAAAAATCCATCTGTGAAGGAGTAAACTTCCAGTCCTCCCACATTATATAACACTTCATTAGTAAACGGTGTAGGGAATGGATCATGTAAAGAGGCATCATTCAGTTTCCTTAAATCTACATAGATTTTGATCTCTCTTTTCTTCTTATCCTGGACCACCATAGGGATAATCCATTTTGATTCTTCAACAGGTTCTATGATTCCTACTTCCAACATTCTTTCTAGTTCAATCTTGACTTTCTTCTTATACTTTGGATTCAATCTATAGGGTCTCTGCTTGACTAGCCTTGTTTCTAGTTTTAAGGGGATCTTCATTTCTCCTATTGGCCCTTTAATTCCCTTCATGTCGGTGAAATTGGTTGGAAACAAGCCCTAATATTCATCCAGTAGTTCTGTGATATTGTCAATAGTGGAATCATCCCAATAATATCCGACGTTTTCCAGCTTAGGTGTTTTCTCTCTTCCTATGTTAACTTTCTTGATTTTAATTGGTTGTCGAATGAAAGGTATTTTGACTCCTGGTCCTTCTACGTCTCTCTGTCATTCAGTTTCTTCGATGTTCACATTCCTAGGATCATCGTCTTCAACAACATTGATATTGTAACAACCTTGCAATTTCTGAAGAGGTACAGTCCATTCATCTTCTTCTTTCCCCAAAGGGAGGTTAGGTGCCTCCTCAAAGACTTTCTGTGTTACAATTTGTAAAGCTTGATCTACTATGGCTACTGACTTTCAAATAAAAATATATCTACAAAGTTCTGATTCATATCGTTCCAATCTATAGTGGTGAGGTGTAGTTCTTCTTGAAGATACCAATTGATAGGTGTAGTATTGAGAATGTTAATGAACTTCTGCACCCAGTTTTTATGAGTAATGTTCCTCCAGGCCTCCTCACAACTTTGCACATGGTCCTTCGGACAACTATGACCTGTGTGTCGGACTTCGCACCCTTCAACTTGTTCTAAAAAGCGCATTGTCATCAAAGTGCGACATTGCACCCAATCCACAATGTTCTTCTTGTGTGTTCCCCACCATCTTGCTGGCATTGCATTCAAGGATTCATCCAATGCCAACAACCTCTATTATACTAGTACAATTTCTTCAAATTCCAATAAGAAAATTCCTAAATTATTTAAACCATCAAATGTGGGAATATTACTTACTTTTGTGCCAATCCAACGAACTTCCCTGGTCAATCTGGCACACCTCCGCACAGAAAATTCATACATTTTGTTCTTCCATTTCTCTAGTGCTTCTTCTAAGTCTGATGAGCATGCAATCTCACTTCACTAGCTTAAGTTCCCATCTATTGTAGGATTAATGTAATCGTGTTGTCTTGTTTTCAATATATATATATTCTCTAGTTCATAAGAATGGTCTTCTTCTTTGATGGGTTCTGTGTATCTGCGGCCTTCATCAAGATCAAGAGGTGAAATGACCCAAAGGCCATCACCTTCAAATGCCCTTCTTCTTTTCTTTAAGTCAAGCAAAGTCGAATTGTTGAAACCCTAATCAATTCCCAACAGTGTAGGATAAGGACAATTATCATCAACTATCTCAATTACTTCGAAGTCTACAAACATCCTCACCCCATCGAGGTCCACAGGGACATGGTCTAGTATTCCAAAGGGGCTCACTACCTGCTGATTAACCATCCTGAGCCTGATAGGGGAGTAAATCAACTTAATTTTTCCCATCAGTGCCCAAGTCTGCTTTGTCATAACATTGACTTCTGATCCCAAGTCAAGGACCACGTAATCTATGTCATAGTCTCCAATCTTAGCATTAAGGTGTAGTTCCTTGTTTTTCCTTCTCTTTTTGGATACTTGATGTACTACTCTATTCATCATAGGGTCTACCCTTCCTATCTCATACTGTCTGATCAAGTGTTTTAGTTCTTTCACAAATTTTTCATCCTTAATCAAATTAATGCAAGTACATAAGAATTTCATAATCTTTCTTACCTCTTTTCCTTCTCTGGGTGAGCCAGACTAATCAAATTCCAGAGGCATTCCACATTCTCTCACTTCTAGTTGTGTCTTTGATGAATAAGCCTTATCTCTTCCAAATTCGTTTCTTGAATCTTCAAACGTCTTCTTTTATTTCCTTGGATCAAACACTTGTGTCTTCTCTGTAGCTCTTCTAACCCTTGATTCTTTTGTAGTCTTCCCCAGATTCACCTTGTCTTCTCCTATAGAAACACCTCATATAGTGATAAAAGTGACTCTGGGATCCTCTCTGCGAGGTTCTACTGAGATTAGTTGTACTTGTTGGTTTCCTCCCTATATTTCCTGAAGTTTTTCTAACAACAATGGGAAATCTTCAATAACATGTTCAAATGAATTGTAGTAACTGCAAGTGGTACAAGGGTTCTAACATTCCCTTTCCAAGTGGCCTAGATGTGTGCATTTATAACAAATTATCTAACCTCGACCTCCAACCATGCCTCCTCCTCATCCTCTTCCTCTAAATCCACCACGAGGGTTGAAGTTTTCTCTTCCTGGGGAATTAAATTGCATGGAATTTCCCTCCTATTGCATCTCTCCTTGAATTCTATATGTATATATTGACCTTTCATGCATGAGGTCATAATCCCTACAATCCTTCTCATCGTGTCCCAAAGATTTACAGAATGTGTAGTAAATATTGCTAGGTGTATGGACATATTTTTGCATGTAATAGCATTCACCAGGGCAATATCTATTTCTACATACCTCGCACCAGGGTAGAGCAACCTGCTTCAAAGGGATCAGATCTCCAGAGGCCAAGTACTCATTAAACAGGGGACAATGCTCCTTTTCATGGACCTCTGACTTGCATCTGATACACCAAGTGTCTTCTCTCTTATCTTTTCCCTTTTCTTTATTCATATCTTCAACATGTAGAGATAAGTTAGTTAGCTGACTGAACATTTGACTCATACCTGAGCTGGATTCTCCCATAGGGGCTGATTCTATTTTCATGGCAATCTCTAGTGCCTCATCCTGCGAAGAGAACTTCTGTTGCATCAGAGGAACTCATATGTGTGGCAAGAGAGAAACAATGAACCATTCATTGTTCTACTCATCTGGAATATGAAATCTCAAGCATCCTGTCAAGGTTTTAAATATATGATCAAACTCCCAAATAGGTTCAGCTACTCTCTGCTTGATTTCTTTCAGTTCTATAATACATTGTGACTTCGACATGGGCTTCTTGAATTCTACACTCAACACAGTCTTGATATCGTTCAGTGGTTTAGGTTGTGCAACTCCTTTAACAAACTTGATGTACCAGCTCAATGCACGGTCTCTCAAGGTAGTACTAAACTGAGCTCTCTTAATAGCTTCATCACTTACCTGATTGATACTCCATACAAATTCGCATAAAAACTAGTGTTGATCAGTATATTCAGATCCATTTCCTCTAAAGATAGGTAGCCTCATTTCATCTTCCATAGATCTTCCTAGGTTTCTTGACTGAGTATGTATTGAATTGCTGGAAATAGTGCTCTAAGTGCTCTAGTAACTCTAACTACTCTGGTTACTTAACGTTGTTAAAACAACAGGAGGAGTAATAGTACTTACCTCGAAATTCGATGCAATCCCTGAAGTTTTTGATTCTTCCCAGCGAGGTTCTTCAATCTTACCTTCCTCCTCCCTAAAGAACTTTGAATGTTCCTCGTTCAATAACTCTTCTTCTTTTCCATTGTACAATGCTTCATCCTGTTCTAGTGGTTCGTGGATATGCTCAAATAGGTTTACTAGAGGAACCTCTCTGAAGGTTCTCCCACTATGCATATGTCCAACCTGTGTGTCATTGTCGTTGTCTGAGTTCTTGAACATTAGATTTTCAATTGGACCAACTACTATATCTTCAAGTTGTTCTTCTCATGCAATAGCATATTGATCTTCAAGTTCAAAAAGTGTAAAAAATTTCCTCTAGGCCCCTTAAATAAATATCTCTCTGCTTGGCTATATGACTCCACTCTGTCGATAGAAAAATCGGTAATGTACCCTCTAATGGTGCTATCAAACCATTGATCCAATGCTCTTGACATGACTTTATCAACTCTCTTGACCTTCTTGATCAACACCGACGTCCAAACCATAGGTGGTCTAGATATGATCTCAAACTGGGTATCTTCTAATGTAGCTAACCACTCATATATCTCTTTATGAATTCCTCCAAAGAAAATCTCTTGTATATCCATAAAAATATACCTTCCCAACCAATCCTCTATACTAAGGATAGGTTTTTTGTTCTGATCTTCATCGAAGTCTTTCTCTTGTTCTTCTACCCACTTCTGAATCTTTGTTTTCGATGGAAACCACCTTGACATTCCCTCAAGAAGATCTCAGTCCCGACAACAGAACCATTTGTTGGCACAGGGGTAGGCCCAGGGTTCAATTCTAATAGTGTACCAAAAAGCCCTAACTACTAGCCCACAACACTTGGGAAGCAGATGCAGTCTCACCCAAAGTAGAAATAGGGGGTTGCAGGACATAGGTGTCTACAACTAGAGGAAATGCAAAATGGATCCAAAACAACAAACATAGAGCTAGTTATTCTTTACCAACTTAAGCCTACTTCACACAATTAGGTCCCATATCTAGCAAAATAATGCAATAACATAATAACAAAAGGCAAAGAACACAACATCAATCACACATAACAATAAGATATACGTGGTTCACCCTTTCTCTAGGGCTATGTCCACAGAACTGTATTTCTTGATATTTTAAATGGAAACATGCATGTCTATCTGCGCTCTTAGCTTGTAGATCTATCTCTCTTTCTCTTCTTTTCTCCCCTCCCTATGCACACAGTTGTAGGGTTACTTTTCACCCAACTGAATATCTTACAATACAAGAATATTCTCACAACACAATACTCTCCTCACACAAAAACAATAATCACCCAATATCAACAACACAATCCACTTTGAACGAACCCTCCTAAGTCTTCTAGACCTTTATTTATACAATACATGATAAATGTCTAGGTGTCAAAACCTTAGATCCCAAAACCCTAGGTGTCTAAAACCCAAGGTCAACTTGACCCACGTTTTCATGGATTCACCAACCTGTCTTTCCTTCTTTCCCGTGAGGTGCTCCAAAGAATCCATTGGTGGTTTTTCCCTCTTATTGAGTCATCCACGATCCATATTTCCTTGATGATCTGTCTTCCTCGATATTCTCGTTCAATGACTTTATTTTCCTTACTTTTCTCTTTCTTTTCTACTTCTTTGATCACTTTGACCCATTCTCAGTCAATGTGCTTTACGCACAGTTCGTACTTCATCTTTTCTCTTCCTTTTTCTTCAATGTGTTCCTTAATCCATAACCAAGGCCCAACAACAGGTTGTAATGGTGCAACCTACGTATACACATGTTGTATAATTGTTAGGGAGCGTATATGTGGATAATGTACATGGGATGTAATGGTGCAACCTGCGTATACACATGTTGTATATCAGTTAGGGAGTTTATATGTGGAAAAATACAATTTTTAGCTCTGGGAACTATAAAAAGGGACTTCAAGTCTACATAGGGAAATGGAAAAATCCTTCTGAGAAAGTTTGTATAGGGTGAGGAAAATAATGCTATAACAAGTTGCTCAGGCCTTGGAATCCCTTAGACACATCGTCACCCTCTAGGGACAATATGGTGAGTTGTTGGGTTTCCTCTTCATGAATTTGGTATCTTCTTTCAAGCCATAAGCTCATGTCGTGCACTCGATTGTCAAAAAGGGACTTCAAGTCTGCATAGGGAAATTGAAAAATTTTTATGAGCAAGTTTGCATAGGGTGAGGAAAATATTGCTATAACAACTTGCTCAAGCCTTGGAATCCCTTAAACACATCCTCACCCTTTAGGGACAATCCGATGAGTTGTTGGATGTTGTTTGCATGAATTGGGTATCTTTTTTCGATCCATAAGCTCATGTCGTGCACTCGATTTATCGGAAATTTGGTGCACCATGCAACCTCACTAGTGGTCCCGATGACTGATAGATCCCTGAGGTGCATAATAGTGGAATTGAACAAATTGATGAAGACTGGTTTTGGGAAAACTACATGTCCCCTGTTGACTCTACAACCAAGTCCTAATACACACTAATATTCATTTGAGGAAATAGTACTTGGTCACTCAGGGCAAGGTCAAGGAGTTTTTCTTGCTCATCCTTTCCCTTGATATCGCCCATGACCTCGACCCTGGGATCATATGGTTCATCTAGAATTTCCTCTTTGGGAGTCGAACTTCGGCCTCCTTCTATTCTCAACATGTTGTCTCTGGAGCGCTGGTAAACTAGATGAGTTGGGGGTCAGGGTTGTGACTGGGCAGAGAAGGAATTTTCAGAGTGTGCTAGGGTACAAATAGCTCGAGAAGAGAGGGTAGCTCAAATAAAAAATGCATTTCACGCCTTGGGTTCATGATATCTTATAAATGGGATGACTGGAGAGCCTTGTAGTCACTCATATATGTAGCTTGTTCTATATAAAGACTACGGGTGATAAACTCTACAGTTACAACAAATTCCTTCCCATAAACCAGCTGAAAGGGGGTATACTTGTGTAGCTTCTTTGTGGTAGTCCTGTAAGCCCACAAGACTACTGGAACTCTATCATCCCACTCTTCCTTGTTTGCACAACATAATTTTTTCAGTCCTCTTTCCATAATTTTATTGAATGCCTCCACTTTATCGTTATCTTGTGGATGATATGGAATTATATTATGGTCTTGTATAAGGAATTATGTTGTCAACTTTGTGATTATGTTGCTGATAAAGTGACTACCTTAATCACTAGTCAGGCTTCTAGGGCATCCAAACCGTGTAAAGAAATTTTCAAAAATGAATCTAGTAGTTGTATCTATGAAAAAATCTTGAACTTCCTTTGCTTCAGCCCATCTCATGATGTAATATGTTGCAGTAATGATGTATTTGACCTTTGAATGCTTAGCCGACAAGTTTATTGGTCCAATCAAGTCAACATCCCACTTCTCAAATGTATGAAGTGATCTAACTGGTTGAAGGGGTAATTCATCTATGCATGATGGATTCCCTACTCTTTGGTAGGTATCATAAGATCTAGCATAACCTTTAGTGTATTTAAATAATGTATCCCACCACAATCCATCTTGAAGTACCTTCTATGCAGTAGATTTACTTCCAACATTTCCACTCGCAACTCCACTGTGGCATTACCACAAGATATATTTCCTTTTGTGGCTCAATACACATCTACTGAGGATGTTATCTAGTCCTAACTTGTAAAGTTGTCCCGCAATCACTTGGTAGTCTGATGCTCAAACCACCATATGTCATTTTTGGGTTGCAGAGTAAGTTTATGGGCAGGTCCTTGTACTGAGTAAGACAACATTGTCTTCAAGATACTTCGAAATGGACTCAATTCGGAATAGGTCCGCATCTCAGAGTTTATCATCCATTTCTCCACCACTTTCCCCTAATTCCAAACTAGAAAGGTGATCTGGACCTACATTTAATCTTCCAATTTTGACAATTACTTCGAATGAAAACTCCTTAATGAGAAGTAGCCACCTACAAATCCTTCCTTCAAGGACTGGTTTATTAACTAGGTACTTAAACACAAAGTGGTCCATAAAAAAAATTAAATGAGAGCCTAACAAATAGTGTCTAAACTTTTGTAATTCATAAATCATAGCTAGACCTTCCCTTTTAGTGGTTGTGTAGTTGCATTCATCTTGCGAAATATTTCTGCTAGAAAAATAGATAGGGTGGTCCATATTTCATTCCCCTGGTTGTGCTAAGATGGCTCCCATGGTGATGTCTGATGCATCCACATATACATGGAATTCAATTTCCCAATTGGAGAATATCAAGATAGGTGCAGTACTTAGTTTTTATTTGAGGATGTCGAACTCTTTGTCACATTTTGGTGTCCACCAAAATATTTCATACTTATTTAGAAATTTTTCTAGAGGTATCATGATAGTTGCATATCTTATGATGAACCTGCGGTAATATCCTGTATGTCCAAGTGTCAAGTGCAAATATTTAGCACTTTTAGGTGGCAGGATGTTCAAAATGACCACAAATTTAGCTAGGTCTGTGAGGAATCCTTCCCGGCCTACAATATGGCCTAGCAGATTTCCATGTGGTACACAGAAGATGCACTTCCTTAGGTTCAGAGATATTTGTAATTCCTGACATTTATCAAACATTAACCAGAGTATCCCTACATGTTTATTTATAAGGATGTATATTGTCCAATCATCCATGTAGACCTCTACAAACTTGTGGATGAACTCTCAAAATGTTTCTATCACGATCTAGGAGAAGGATTCACGGGCATTCTTTAATCCAAAGGGCATTACATTATATGTGAATGAACCCCATTCAATTATGAATGTGGTATTCTTCTTGTCTTCCTCTGCAATTATGACTTGGTGATATCCTAAGAATCCATCTGTAAATGAATAATGTTCTTTTCCTACAACTTGATCTAACACTTTGTCACTGAAAGGTGTCAAAAACAGATCATGCACACATCTAGAATTCAGACTTTTGTAGTCCACTCAGACCCAAATGTCTTTTGTATCCTTCTTATATCCTTATAGGATGGTACCCAAGGTAAACCCTAGAATATTCAAAACACAAGGAAATTCAATAGCAAGGCTCAAATCCATTAAAACAATATAATCCTTATGACCTCAATGTGTCACTTGCGGAATTGAGCCTAGGTGGGGAGGATAAAAAACATTCCTCCCAACCACATGACCTAAACCCAATTAACAAGTGCATTTTATTTTTATTTTCAACCTCTTTCTATTTTACTCTAAGTTTTATGAATTTGGCCCTAAAACCGAGTGGAAAATTCCCCCTCCTATTTCCCCCTTCTAATAATGTTTATGTGCATGAGTGACTTTCCATCCATCTTCCCATCTTGTCGATGATTACACAAATCTCTTCATTCGCTATATAGAAACTATTCTTCCATTTCCTAGTTCTCTGCGTACATGTGGGTGTGAGCATTCTAACTCATTGTCTATTAGAATAACGTTATGATATTTTTTCTAACTTATCTTATGATTGTTAGCCCCTAATATGAAACATAGAGATTATTGATGACTTGGTCCTATTTTTGGTTTCTCATGATCCCTAATTTATATGCATGTACTTTAACTGATGGACTATTCTATCTATTGTTGTATGTCTAGTCACTTTTCATTCCAGCATGACTGCTAACTAGTTTTATTACAAGGGAGTAGTATTAGCCACTAAATCATTTCACTTTAGAAAGGATTTTGAGATGTTTGATTTGGGTTCACCTCTAATAAAAATGAAACTATTCTCTTTGTTATTGGTAGCATTTTCAAAAATTGTTCTGTTACTCCTTTAATTAGGATTTAGTTAACTATATTTGGCATTTCACATTCATTAGTTTAGAATATATTAGATAAAGATATAATAAAACCTATCACCTTGTATACCACAGTCAGACCATAATCGAATGGCTTCCCATTTCAAAGAATAAAGGTCTAATGGGATATTTGTGCTAAATAAACATGTTTTGTTGACAAGGGTCATTTATCAACACCAAAAAAATAACAATGAGAATCTACTTAGGATTAGAAAAAAGTTGCATCAAGAGAACAAGAAAAGTTTGGACGACAAACTCAAGTATGCTCCTTTGGATCAATAAGATCATTTCCAAGAAAGCTACAAGAAATATCCACTTTGAGCTAGTTTATAGTATGGATTCATTCATTCCTCTTAACTTTAAAATCTTGGGTTATAAATTATAATAAGGTTTCACTACATATGAAAATCAAGATATCTTTTAAGGATTCAAATGTTATACCTTAGTATAATATTCTAGGCAATTATTTCAAATTGAAAAAATCATACCTTTAAATATGTAAATGAATATTCAATGAAAAAGTACAATTTATTATTAGAACTTGTAAATTTTAGCAAATATTATTATTATTATTTTGTAAATAAGTGTCTATATATTACCTTTCAGGATTAAAAATTACAGTAGCATCATGATTGTCAAAGAACCGTGAGTGTTGAGATTCCCCTAAGGGAAACCAATTCATCTTGTTTCTAAAAACTGAAAATACCATAATTTAAACAACTTGAATAGAAACGCCTCGTGGGGAAACCGATTTGTTCAAACCTGTTTGGCCTTCTAGAAAATCTAAGACTGGCTTTTACAAGAAAAAAAAAACATTTGTATAGACGTTGGATTCGACCCAAGAGGAAACTTGTAGAAATAAAAAGGATTGACAAAAATAACCATGCAGTCTGACACCTGTGCATATGTTGGCACTCATGCATTCGATCTGTTACTTTTTTCCACGTTGTTTGTTGTTGGCGCCTAGATAGTTGGAGCCATGAATGTCATTGAGGCCATTGATGCACTGGAGGCATGTTCTGGGGAGTGTCGAGGGTCGAGAAAAGTGGAGAACATGTGGATACTTTTCTCCCCTCGCTTATCCATAATTTCCAACCGGAAGTACAGGTCTTCCTGTTACGAGGAAAATATCTCTATGGCTAGTGGAAAACCACAATAGACGGAAATGACTGCATAAATCAAATCTATTCTCAAGTATTCTATATAAACAAATATGCTATCAATACAAGATAAAATGCCTACCTCATCTAGATGTTTGATGAAGTCCATCATTGAGCACTCGATCCAAAGCAATACACCTACAACTAGTCCTCAACAACTAAGCAATGCAAGCATATGGTGATAGTATATGATGTTAGCACATTCAATAGCATAATCCATTAACATTCATAAAAAATACGCCCATGGAATAATAATTCAAATATTTTTAAGATATCAATTGGACGAGAAAAGGGTATTTCTATTAAGATATGATCAGCAGAAGTGAATAAGTTACAGACTTTTGTTTCAGAACTGTTCAGAACCGAGAAACTAAGTTCCTTCCAGCTGGGCCTCCACCACTTCAATCCTCCACCAAAGGAAATCTCATGTAAGAGAGACAATGGAGTTCTCACTCAATAAGGGAAGATCTTTGGAGCTAAACAATGTGTTCATACTTAAAGGATAAGTGGATGTGGACTGAATGTGAAGTGAATAATTCCTTTAGAGTAACTTTGCTCTCAAAGTTGAATTATTTCTCCTCTTTTCCATAGCTCAGAATTGGCCAATTTATAGCCTTCAAGTGGAATTGAAGGGCCGAGTCAGAATTTTTCCAGTATATGGAATGCGAAGAATCATTGATCTCCTATCGTGACATGGAAACCCGACACCATTTTTCATTTTTGTGCACATTTCCCAATGTGCATAGGTTGTAGTGTTGCAACCCATATATATGCATGTTGTATAGTACGCAAGGTGCGTATATGTGGAAAACATGTATTTTTAGCTCTGGCATTTGCAAAAAGGGATGGAAAGTATGCATAGGGAAATGAAAAAAGGCTTTCTATGCAAGATTGCATGGGGTGAGGAAAATATTTCTATAAAGGATGCCCCCTAATGTGTGAGGTTAGAGGAGTATCTTTTATGGCCGAAATACATTATAAAAAACCAGAAGTGGAGTGATGGGGAACCAACTAGAAACACTAGTTGCTCATTACAATATGTACTAACTTTGCATACACAACTGCCAATTTGAATTACACTGTAGATCCATGTGAAAATATACCAAACAAATTTTTGTGGCCATGAATAGGAAAATAAAAATGTGGTTACATTCCAAAGGTTTTCATAGTCACGAACAAGTCCCAGTAGAACTAGTATCAAAATCAATCTGAAGATATTTGTATACAATGGAGTACAATCTGATCTCCCATGATCACTGAAGTCACATAGGTACTGTACCAATGAAAGGGAAGCAACAACTCAAGAATGTTGCAGCCACATATTGATGTCTTCAAGTCTTCTACACAATCCACCAAAGGTGCATGTCTACATCATGTGAATAAAGGAGTTGAGGTCAAACACAATGAGACTTCGTTTGATTACTGATCATTGAGGTACATCATTAACAAACACGTGACAACCTACTGATGATGAAAGTAGGTATCAAGGCATCAAGTAAATTATTACAAGTGTGAATAAAGGAGTTGGGGTCGAACAATTTAAAAATCCATCGATCATGAGACATTTATGTATTCCCAACTGTTGATGGCGATATATTGCATGTGTTTTGAGAAATTGCATGCCAGGAAGGGTTCTGGTATACACCATGGCCCTTTATGACATCATAGTATCCTCTTCCAAACTCATTCATAAAGATTTGTAAGGGCATCGTCATCGAGGAAGTCTCTTGCGAAGAGAAAGTGGCATGACAATAGTTACTCAGGTATAGATATATATTTCCCCCAGACGAAGGAAATTTGTGAAGGGGGTTACCCATACTATAAATTGACTCCCCCTCGATGAAGCACAAGAGGAAAGATGAAGGTTTTCCATGGGAAAATCATTCATAGGAAACGACATAGCGGAAGAAGGATAGATGGATGGGATATAATAAGTAGAATGACCACACGTTTGAGCAAATTCTCATGAAACAGTGAAGCCAGGATTTGGTCCATAGGAAGGAAGATTCCAACCTCCTATCGTAAGAGTTGGTTGAGGTATATGACTCCCATGAAACGAAAAGGGAGAATAAGGAGGAATCATGCACCATACCCAAAACTAGGATTCACATAAGAAGACGAGACAGAGGATGGGAAGTGTGAAGAAATGTTTGGCATACCATGAGAAAAATGATTAGAGGCCCAAGGTATTGGCTAAGTATCATGATTCAGAGTACCACTCGGAAATACAAAAGGATTCATACCCATGGAATGAGAAAGGACCATGGGTTGGGTAATGTTAACTGAGGGAGTCATGGGGGCTCCACTAACCATAGCAATGGAAACTCATGACACAATACAAAATCCTAAGGCCAACTAATAAT
>SNQJ01S0130047.1:15012-25956 GCA_010110895.2 Picea sitchensis
GGGGTCTTGTCCACTTATGATGTTGGCCGTTAGAGGACTTACAGCTCCTGCTAAATCTGCAAAACAAAAAAATCGGCACTTCAACTCCATCTGCTAAACTGCGTCAAGGCATATCAATAGATAATACGATCAAATCATTGATACCATCAAATCAAACTCCTTCGGACTGCTAAGTTTACACAGCTTAACGACATTACAGAAAGTAAAAACTTAACATTAGTATACCGGAGCCCAAAGTGGGTAAACAAGAGGTGAGAAATACAATGGCATAGCCTTCGTTATACAGGAACGGGCGGACTCCAAACTAGGATTTGAAAACCATCTAGAATCCCAACCAAGGTTAAATTTGAGACCATTCAATCGTATTTCAGTCCTTCACATTTCAAAAATTGCCTCCTTTTTCATCTCTAGTTCATGATTGGTTTTTTTTTTAGTATTTTCTCTTTAATTTTTGACATTTTAAGTATCTATTAAATTCCAAAAACATATATATATATATATTTTTCATTTTATCTTCCAATCAATATATTGTTATTTTTTATTCCCAAGGTAGTTCAATTAACATATATATATATATAGTTATTCTTTAATATATTATGTATTTTAAATAAATTTGTATACTTATATAATCACAACTTTTTTTTTCAAAAACATTATATACATTATATATAGTACGACAACATAATTAAAGCAACCAAATAATTAAAAGTGAACATAATTATTATGGAGAACCTTTTGGTACAATATATACCACTAAAACCACATAATTAAAAGTGAACATAATTATTATGCATAACCCTTTTGATCCAATAGTCTTTCATATATTTTTCCATGAGGTTTTCCAAGTAAATATATCCGATCTCTTCTATAGTAGGCATGCATGTTCCATGTTACCATGATTCATGAAAAGTTAATGATTAATTTCGATATGAAAGTGTTTTCCACCATACCAAGTTTCTTCCTCAACATCTCAGAGAACACTCAAGTTGGGTCCTCTTCTTGAATGGGATGGGAGGGAGCCAATGTTGTTCGTTGTTATCAGAACCAATGTAACTTGTGATAGGGGCAGAAGCTATAATTCCCACATGTGCATGTTGCGATTTACCCGGGGTCGAGACCGCTATCTCAAGCCGGTAATAAATGTTATCTCAATCCACGTTTATGCATTTGCTGGATCTTGGGTCCAGGTTAATGAAATAGTTGCGAGTAAGAGAGGGGAGCTAAGTGTCATTTCAAAGGTGGGAGAATGAATCTTCTTTCTTTGCGGGTGGGTTAGGAGAGAAGGGGTTGGTTGGAAACACATTTAATGGGTAGAGAAGTTGAAATCAAATCAAAATCTTCGATCCAACAAATGGAAAATATCAACTTGAGGAGTAACCATATTAAAAGTGGTTGAGATAGGTACATAGGTTGTTTTCCATGTTATTACGCTAGTTCATTGTTGGCATGGGAAGAATTAGTAAATTTGTGAAAGAAAAATAATTGTACATTCATTTTTATCATAAAAATACTTTTAACATTAGATAATTTCTTTTGATATCGATAAAAAGAAAAGTCTCTATAGTAGGGAAAAGGGATGCTCCCTTGGACCCTAGAGTGTCATTCCCATATGCATACCATCTTAGATATTACATGTCTTTGATAGATTATAAACTTATAAATTGAGCTTTACTATATGGAAAGGCAATGAAAGACATTACAATTAGAATTAGAGCCCAAGTGCTTGGTTCACCCAATGAAATATGCATCTATTCTCTCCAAGGTGCACACAACAGGTCCAACATTGAATTTCATCATGAATCAAACCAACCAAGTCTGTCTCTTCGATCAACTCTGCAACAAGTTCCGTAATGAACTCTGCGATGAATTCTGCGATCACCCACCTTGTCCAAGTGCTTCATTTTACCACAAAATCTCCTCTCGGTCTACACAAGGTCTGTGCCCAACTCAACCTTGCCATCACATCGTCAACCAAAAATCTATCGTAACTCTGATGCAAAGTTTGTGATGAAAAAGTGTGTTGCACCGAACCTATAGTATACTTAGGGAGGTACCCAATTGGAATGGGGTTATCTATTATTAGTAGAGTCCATTCAATGTAAGGTGGACTAAGTCCATGTTGATGGGTCCGAATTCGCCCAACAATAGAATGGGGTTCTCCTCGGTACATAGTCCCAAACAAAACATCCACCGTTTGAGTTAGGAGACCCATCCAGAATTTGGCCCGATTGCAATTATTACTATTTTAGGGGGGATTTGACCGGTTGCGGACCGGTTTTCCGATGATGGTGGATAATGAGTGGATATGCAATGTAAATATGTAGATTAAGATTATGTATTAAATGCAAGATAAGTTAACACTAACCTATTTTAACCTATCCTAGCTAAAAGCATACTAAAGTGACTAGTGAGGTGTAAGTTGAAACCAAATCATGCACTACTTCTACACAGATAACTAATATAAAAGAGAAAGGTCATAAACAAGTGTATACAAATGCGTATAGCAAGAGTAGTCTATATTACAATAATGCATACATTAATAACCCATGAAACTCAAGGCATTAAGATATTTGAAGAAATACTCTAAACTGAAGAATAACACAGATTATATGAGAATTAATCTATAACAACATAGCTTTCTTACAGTCCATAGGAACAGTGTCCATCTTCACCAGAAGTAGTTCTCAGCTCATATATGTTCATACACTAAGAATTCCTTCTATAAAAAATGTCCTTGAGGGGTTCTCAATTTTCATTAACAAAGTATAAGTCCTTCAATTAGTTATTGAGTCTATACATTTCTTGAAAAGAAAGAAAATCCTTTCCAAATGGGGTTCTATTCTATTTTATACAAATGTTTAGTAACCCCTACGTGACTGTTCATCTTCTTCTTGAAGGATCAATTACAAAACTGATTCACCTTATCATTCCTAATGACATGTGTACAGAATGGTACGAAATTGGGATTGGTTAGGAAAAGGATGAAAAACAAAAATAGGTATTTTATCATTTTCTTATCGATTTCTATTGCTTGAGTAGGTTGTACAAACTTCGAGCTGATCATATAGTGATTCAATCCTTCTATACATCAATTTTTCTATTGTTGCGTTGATTAGTGTGATATTGTCCTCGAGAGTGCCCATGTCCTTTTCCAGTTTCGTCATGAAAGATTCTACCATGGTATGAAGCTTTACTGGTTGTAGAAAGTGTTGATGAATGAGATCTGTGGAGACGAAGGTAGCTGCTTCAACTACTTCCTTCCTGTGATTGGTGCTAGCATGTAGTGCATTAAAAAGTTCTTTTATCACCAAGTTCTTCCCAAGTTCATCTAATCTTGGAAGACAACCATTCCTAATAAGTTCCTTAGAAAATTTATGGATCCTCAAGCATATTGCCATGGATCTAGTGACTTCTCTGTCATCCTTTTGTCCTATCTGCTAGAAATGATCTAGTGCATACAATTTTGTCTTTATTTCCACTTTTGATGGTTGGTAAAGCTGAGACAATGCTTCTAGATTCTCTTCTATCCACCTTTCTATGTCTAATACTCCTTCAAGAATGGCGTTGTATTGCGACAACTTCATATGTACGTGATTATTTTGCTCAATGACCATTGTCACCACATTTTGGAAGAGGTGAAGATGGGCGTACATGTCAATGAGAGCCCATTCTAGCTCATTTCTAACCTTTTCGGCAGTGACTTTGAGGCTTTGGAGGCTCCTCTCGTCAATCTTTACCAACTGGAGCTACTTCGGTTTTTAGATACCACTGGTGCTTTGTACGTTTTTAGCAACTGCATCTGTACTGAATCTAGAGGAGTAGTAGATCCTTGGTCTACAACCACTTACCCTTCTCTTCCTTCTAGTTTACTCAGACCGAAGTGATGGGTACCTTCCATCGTACCTCATATTTAAAGTATGTCTTTAAGAACCTCCTCTTTTTGCAAGCTTTGAGCTGACTATCTCTAGTGGAGGGCATTGATCAGTCAGGTGGCAGGTTGAAACTGGTCGTTAGAAGCTTCCATTATGAAAGATGAGGTCAACGCACTTATGGGTGCAGCTGATGAGGCACATTGGAACACGGTTGGCTTGTTCTCCTCAGTCGATGAGCTAAGTGTAGGGATCAACGTTAAACATTCTTTAATATCATCTACAGTTAACACTTCAAAGCATTTCCCGACTACAGGTAAGGTGTTTTTTCAAAAGAGCAGAGGCTATCCTTCTCCTTCATTTGGAGTTCAAAATCTTGACTTGTTTGCAAAGTGAGGGTCTACAGGCATTAACATAGAGTTTACTAGGAAACCATCTTTACAAGATTACCAGCGAGGGAGACCTTTTAGTGAGCAGGGAGGTTTTGTTCCATGGAAGCAAGTGTGGAAACAAAAAAAAAAAAAATAGAGGATGGTTATGGGCATCGACATTGGAATGTAGGAGTCATGTAACTTGGCACTAAGTGTTATGGTATGATTCCTGTCTTATCTCTCTTTGTGCAAGCAACCCATCTCGCACTATATGCAATCATCCTGGGTCCCCTTGTTGGGATACTCTCCAGAGATATTGATGTTGTCGAGGGGCTGGTTTGGATTCATTTTTAAGATGTCGGAAGACACTTTTCTCATTCTAGAAGAGCTATGGGTCATCGAAGGAAACAATTTGATGCTGAAACATTGGTGGTTTAGCTTTGACCCAATGCCTGACTATTTTTGCTTCTGCAACCTCTGGGTGCTCTTACCCGGCCTTCCGCTGCAGCATTGAAATGTAAGGGAACTGGAGGCCATTAGAATCAAACTTGGTTGCTTCATAATGGTTGATGAGCGCTCCCTTTCGACGTCTGACAAACGTATGGCAAAGGTGCTGGTAGAAGTCAACATACACTATGGGCTACTGGAGGCTTTAGATATTGAGTGGAGGGGTCACTATTTGTGTCAAAGATTGGACTATTTTGGTATAACATTTAGATACACAATTTGTTGCAGGACCGGACACCTGAGAAGGGACTGTCAGGGCTCTATGGAGGAGGACGTCTCGGAGGACTCACTACTCTGGAAGGCATCTAATCCTACTTCTCTTGGAGTGAATTTCTTTGGCTTAGGATCACTCTCCTGCGACGGTGGCAACTAGCCCGGAGGTGAAAAATGATAGTTTTGAATGTAAGCTTAAGAAACATTGCCCATCTCTTTTTTTTTCTCTGTCGGCATTGGAATCTAACAAATTCGACCCTTCCTTTGCATTGGATCCTGAGTCACCGTCTGATGATTTCTCTAGGGAATATTTAGAGCCAAATTTGGAGGGCTTAGTGACCCTAGGAAATGGGGTGGGAACCCAGAACACCCTCACTCCTTCTGTAGAGGCCCGGGATGAATTAGGCCCACCCATTGAGCCTCGGGTTGTAGCGGGGTCCTCTTGTGAACTCAAAGTTGATGGAGATTTTTCTGTGATCCTTTTAGTGACAACATTATTGGACCTGGGTACAAGGAATATGATGAGGTAAAAGCTGGCTTTATAGGGTACTTAACACCCCGGTCCCTCCACTAGAAAGGCCATAGGCCACATTCCACTGCCTATTTATCAAGGAAATTATGTCTTATGTTGTGAAGAGTCAAATTTTTATCCTAGGGTGGTAAAAAGGGATGAGGAGGAAGACAAAAGGGACTCTGGTTGTTGAGATGAAGGCGTGATCTTTGATGACCTCATTTTGTCCTTATTGGATGATGTGTGCGGTCAGTTCAGTTGGGAATTCAGGGGGACTTTTGGTGTCCTAGGATCCAAATAAGTTTTTTTTTACATATTACTTAAGTTGTGATGGCATTTTCTTGGCAGGTACTCAATTAGAAGACAAAAAATATTTTTCTCTATTAAATGTCTAGGGACCCTACACTAAGAGAAAATATTTTTGGAGTAAGGTGGGTAATAGGGGTCTTCTAGATCAAAAGGATCTAATCATTGTTGGGGACCTCAACTTTACACTCAATGCAGATAAGGTTTGTGGATACAAGCACACGTGGACCCATTGGCAATCTATTTAAAGAATATCTTCCAGAAAAACTAGCTAGTTGACATTGTGCTAACTGATGTGGCTCCTACGTGGAGAAATGGAAAGAAAGGAATCTAACATCTTCCTAGCAAGAACATAGTTATATTTATTATCTGTGATGATCCAGGTTGATTTCGGTGGCCACCCACCTTTTCCAACTGGCTCAAAACAATTTTTTGACAATTTTGGCAATTTACTATTTTTAGTAGTTTTTAACTTTCAGGGCCATTTTGAGGGACCGAATGAAGGTTTTTCGAGATCGAGGTTCTCAATGATAATTGAAATCATGATTGAGTCCCCAAAATGAATCTCCTCGAAGATACCTTTCGAACGACCTATCACACACCTAAAACAGAGATCATATGCAAACGTTACGACCCCAGGAAGTTGATGTACTCACTTACCCAAACAGGGCCCACATGGCTTTTGGCGCTTCATCTCCTAGGGTTAGGTTTTTGGATGTCTAGGGATTTTGGCATTTCGGTTTATTATAAAAAGGACTTCAGAGCCTCATTGTAATCATCTTCTTGCGAATGCGAGTAGCCGTCACATCTCTTCTCAGAGATAAGCTCCCACCATTCTGGCAAGTCTTTCACTCTGTATTTTTACAGTCTCTCTAAATTTATTTCATTAACAAAAATTGTGAATTACTGTATATATGTGTTTATGGTTGCATCTCTGATACATTTCTGTTATATTATTGGATATACGCGATATCTCTGTGCATTTTCTTATTATATCTATGCTCTCATTTTGTGCCGAAAATAAGCCAGATCAGTGGTATCAGAGCAGGCTGCTCTTAATCATTTTTTCAGTGCATGTCCCCGATGAGGTCCGATTATAGCAAGTTGGGTCTCGATCTTGTCTCTCTTGAAGACAATCTCTCTCACACACCCAAGAAACCCTCAATGGTGGAAGAAAAGAAAAACGATGGAGTAGACGATCCTATCAATTTGTTGCTTGAGCAAGCTCTCACACGACAGAGGGATGAAATGATGGAGAATTTTTCCCACATCCTTAAACGCTTGCCGATATCATCAGGCACATCTTCATCAAGCGGTCACTTTGGAGGAACCTCTCCTTTCAACGTACAAGTTAATTTTGATATTCCTGTATTTGAAGGACAGATAGATGCAGAAGCCCTAGAAAAATGGTTAACTCTGCTAGAAGATAATTTATCTGTTTACAATTTTTCCAACTAAGAAAAGATCACCTTCGCACTCCTTAAAACTCTCCCTCATGTCAAACATTGGTTAAAAAACTTACTTGGAGCAAAGTTCTATAGAGGAGTCTAGAATATATGGGGCCGATCCCACTTGGGATTTTTTTGTGGATGCGGTAAAGGAACAATATTACCCTATTGGAAACTATGAGGACCAGTACATGAGATGGAACACACTGCGGCAAGAGAGGGGCCAAGCAGTTCCGGAGTTCACCAATACCTTCCATACCTTGCACACCAAGCTGGGTATCAAAGACTCCAAGCGACATTTGGTTTTGAAATACAGTGGGGCTCTACACAGATACATCGAGACTGAAATGGATTTTCTGTACATCTCATCACTCGGTGCTGCTTATCGATATGCTGTTAAAATTGAGCAGAAATTGAAGCACCAAAACAAATGGGAATTCGGGTCTGCAAATCCGCAACAACCAAATTGTGAAAAAGACGACCCTAACAAACAGTCTCCCGAAAACCAGTCCAAGACACACGAAAAGAAGGGTTACGGGAAGAAAAAGAAGGACAACGGAAAATGGTGTGATTTCCACAAAAGCCCCTGGCACAACACTGATGAATTTCGCTCAAAACAGTCATTGGTGGCCGAGCTTAAAGACAAGGAGCTGAACACTAATTCAGAATCTGATTATGAAAATACTGGTAAAGGACAGATCATTGACGCAAACTCCACTGCTATTGTCGCGACCGCAACAATTCAACCAGAAGAACCAACAGATCCTGAAGAGGGGGAGCACCTTTTTCATTCAAAGATGTGGGTGAAGGGGAACCCGCTTCATTTTATTGTTGATACTGAAAGCCAGAAGAACCTCATCTCAATAGAGGTCGTTAAACAGTTGGGATTGTTGACAACACCACACTCACAACCATACAACATCGGGCGGCTTCGCCAAGGATGACATCTTCGTGTCATCCAACAGTGTCGATTGTCATATAGCATGCAACCCTTCAAGGATGAGGTATTATGTGATGTTCCCCTAGTGAATGTCTGTGATGTTCTCTTGGGCCAACCATATATGTGGAAGCACCGTGTTGTCTATGAGTCTTGACCCCACAGTGTCATTGTTTCTCTGGGGGGTCATCTCTACAGAATACTAGAGGAATTTCTGACTACTGTTTCACTAAAAAGTGTCGCAAGGTAGTATCTCATACTGAAAAATTTAGCTTCTTCACAATCTGTTCATAAGGGGAACATAAGGACACTGCAACCACTATAGCCTCGCCCCCTACACCTTCTATCCAACAGAAGTAGGTCGACAAGGTTGCAAAAAAGTGCAAAGATTCCTTCTGCACACCGTCCCCTTATGTAGCTTGACTTTTTGAACAACCTCAACTGCAACAGGTTCATGGCAGACTTCCACAAGCTAAGCAGCGTACCGTCTCCAACAATACAAGCAGCTCACCACGATGGAGATTCAACAAACGCTTTTTCCTCTCCCCCAGAAACTCAACGCAATGGAGACCATTTCTTCCTAAGGAGGGAGGATTGATCCAGGTGGATTTTAGTGGTCAACCACCTTTTCCAACTAGCTCAAAATAGTTTTCTGACAATTTTGACAATTTACTATTTTTAGCAGTTTTTAACTTCCGGGGCCATTTTGACGGCCCAAATGAAGGTTTTTCAAGATTGAAGTTCTCATTGATATTCGAAGACATGATTGAGCCTCCAAAATGAATCTCCTCAATGATACTTTTACAACAAGCTATCACACGCCTAAAACAGAGATTGTATGCAAAAGTTACGACCCCAAGAAGTTGATGTACTCACTTACTCAAACAGGGCCCACATGACTTTTGGCGCTTCATCTCCTAGGGTTAGGTTTTTGGATGTCTATGGTTTTTGGCATTCTAGTTTATTATAAAAATGCCTTCAAAGCCTCATTTTAATCATCTTCTTGCGATTGCAAGTAGCCGTCACATCTCTTGCCAGAGATAAGCTGCCACCATTCTAGCGAGTCTTTCACTCTCTATTTTTATAGTCTTTGTATATTTCTTTCATTAATAGAAATCATGTATTACTGTATATTTGTGTTTATGGTTGCATATCTGATACATTTCTGTTATATTATTGGATATACGTGATATTTCTGTGCATTTGCTTATTATGTCTCTGTTCTCATTTCATGACGAAAATAAGCCGGATCAGTGGTATCAGAGTAGGCTACTCTTAATCGTTTTTTCAGTGCATGTCCCCGACGAGGTCCGAGTATAGCAAGTTGGGTCTCGAGCTTGTCTCTCTTAAAGACAATCACTCTTGCACACCCAATAAACCCTGAATGGCGGAAGAAAAGAAAAACGACGAAGCAGACGATCCTATCAATTTGTTGCTTGAGCAAGCTCTCACGCGACAGAGGGATGAAATGATGGAGAATTTTGCCCACATCCTTAAACTCCTGCCGATAGCATCAAACACATCTTCATAAAATGACCACTTTGGAGGCACCTCACCTTTCAAGGTACAAGTTAATTTTGATATTCTCGTATTTAAAGGACAGATAGATGCAGAAGCCCTAGAAAAATGGTTAACTTTGCTAGAAGGTTATTTCTCTGTTCACAATTTTTTCGACAAACAAAAGATCACCTTCACACTCCTTAAATCTCTCCCTCATGTCAAGCATTGGTGGGAAACTTACTGGGAGCAAAGTTCCACAGAGGATTCTGGAATATATGGGGCCGATCCCACTTCGGATTTTTTTGTCGGTGCGGTAAAGGAACAATATTACCCTGTTGGCAACTATGAGGACCATTACATGAGATGGACCACACTACGACAAGAGAGGAGCCAAGTAGTTTTGGAGTTCACCAATACCTTCCATACCTTGCACACCAAGATGTGCATAAAAGACTCCAAGCGACATTTGGTTCTGAAATACCATGGGGCTCTACACAAATACATCTAGACTGAAATGGATTTTCTAGACATCTCATCACTCGGTGCTGCTTATCGATATGCTGTTAAAATTGAGCAGAAATTTAAGCATCAGAACAAATGGGAATTCGGGTCTGCAAATCCGCAACAACCAACGTATGAAAAATACGGCCCTAACAAACAGTCTCCCGAAAATCATTCCAAGATACAGGAAAAGAAGGGTCACAGGAAGACAAAGAAGGACACCAGAAAATGGTGTGATTTCCACAAAAGTCCCTGGCACAACACCGATGAATGTCGCTCAAAACAGTGATTGGTGGTCAAGATCAAAGACAAGGAGATGAACCCTGATTCAGAATCTGATTCTGAAAATACTGGTAAAGGACAGATCATTGGCGCAGACCCCACTGCTATTGTCACGACCGCAACTATTCAACCAGAAGAACCAACAAATCTTGAAGAGGGTGAGCACCTTTTTCATTTACAGATGTGGTTGAAGGGGAACCCGCTTCATTTTATTGTTGATAGCGGAAGCCAGAAGAAACTCATCTCAACAAAGGTTGTCAAACAACTGGGATTGTTGACAACACCACACCTGCAACCATACAACATTCGGTGGGTTTTCCAAGGATGAGATCTTCGTGTCAGCAAACAATGTCGATTGTCATACGGCTGTTGTAGGAAAATCTGCCTGCGGACAAGTAGATCGACCTCTAAGGTTTGACCTTAACCCTAGACAGAAAAATGTTTATCATGGACACTGACTTCCTTTCAAATCTATCTAAGCCTAATGCATGAGAAGGAG
>SNQJ01S0130050.1:0-25956 GCA_010110895.2 Picea sitchensis
GGTTTATACGTCCAGGAGGAGCTCAGGAGGAGCCTACAGAAGGATGAAAGCGACAGCCGTTGGATCTCCCTTAGATACCCGTCAACCGTTGGATCAGGTGAAGGCGAGGATATTTTAAGCTCAGGAGGAGTGTGCAGGAGAAAGGATCTGAACCATCAGATCTTGAGCAGATACCCGTCAGCCATTGGATCAAGCAGGAGCTGCACGAGAGTGTAGCCATCAGGATAGCAGTCATCGGGAAATCGGGATTCTCGAGGGAAAGAAAATCGAGACACCTCAACTCTCGAAACGCCGGGAAGATCTGGTCCATCCGTTAGCGGGGACACGTGGTGGAGATCGAGCAATCGTCGTTATATTGGTCATCGGGAAATCAGAGTTCTTGAGGTCGAAAGAATTGGGACATCACAAGTCTCAAAATCCCAAAGAAATCGGGACCGTCCATTCTGGAAGGGACGCGTGGCAGCAATTGGAGCCACTGGGGAAAGGTCGACAGGAATTCATTGATCGGCATTTGGGTCATCGAGATATCGGGGATCCCGGTGACAAGGTGTTTGTGCATTTTGGAATCGCGAAGTCCGGAACCCCGATGAGTGGGAGCCAGCTGTCAGCATATCAGAGAAGAGGGGAGTGCCATTGTGTGGGCCAGCTGTCAGCATAGCGAAGAATCAGGATTCGAGGAATCGAGAATCTCATGGACATATGCATTTTGACATTTGAAACCCCGTAGCCCCGATGGGAGACAAGGATGCGGTTTTATGAGTTAGCGGTCATATGGGCCGGGAGCTAGCTAGGAGAGCTAACGCGTAGAGAGCGCGTCGGGATTCAAGGAATCGCGAGTCCTGAGGACTATTGCATTTTGCCATTGGAAAGTCCGAAACTCCGATGAGGACACAAGGCTGCGGTCTTGTGAGATAGAGGTCACGTGGACCATGAGCTTAGCCTGGAGGGCTAGCGGGAATTAGAGCTCATCGGGATTTTTAAGCCTAAAACCCTGACGAACAGGAACATAAGACTGCGGTCTTATGAGAACTAGTCACATGGACTAGGAGCCTAGCCAGGGAGGGGCTAAGGCCAGGCAGAGAGCTCATTGGTGATCGGGGATTTGAGAGTACAAGAACTCTTGACAGCGAAAGGTCGAAACCCTGAAAACCCCGAAATTAAGATCGAGAAAAGTCACCGGTGCGTGTAGAGGCCGTGACAAGGCGAAGAAAGGACCTGTGGATCGGGTTTTCAACTAAGATTCCAGTAGGGAATCAAAAGAGCTAATTCGGCTCGAAGAAAGGGATTTTGAATGATCCTGTGAGTGGGCGAGGAGTTTGTCGAAGGAGGTAGCTCGCGCCTGCATCAAGTGGTATCAGAGCTTGAATCTTGCTTGTATATTTCAGGTAAGAGAAGCAGGGAGATAAGAGAATACTATGATACACAACGTCAAGTGGTATCAGAGCTTCAGATTCTTGTCTGTATATTTCAGGCGAGGAAGGCATAAGAGGTAAGGGGTACTCTGATACACGCCATCAAGTGGTATCAGAGTAGGAAATTCATCTGTTTATTGCAGGTGAAAGAAGATAGAGCGTTGGAGACTCTGTGACGATTGTTTGTAGGTAGGTAGCAGTCGAGAAGACAGTCAGGAGGAATGTAGGATGAAGCTGGTAGAACTCTTAGTGTGGAGTGACAACAACAGGTCTGCCAGAGAGGCAGATAGACATAGCAAGATGGCTATTGAAGGCCGTAGAAAGAAAAGCAAGGCAGAAAAGCTTGTAGAAATGGATAAAGAAAGGGATAAAGAGCTCTATGAGTTAAAGGAAGACATAGAGAAGCTCGAACTGCGGATGTGGCAGGATAGGAGGTTGAGACAGATGCGTGAATTGCCCATGAAGAAGGCAAAAGCAAAATGGCCAGTCAAGGAGTTGATGGTCAGAGGGCAGCGCAGGCTGTTGAGAAAGTGGTTGAGGTATGCTGAAAACATCAAGGCCATAGAGGAAAAGATAATTTATGTCTGTGAGCCAGAAACTGGAAAATTTCTCGGTGAAGAGAATGAATTGGGATCAGTTGAAGATCTCAAGAACTGCCATGAGGGTAGGGATGAAATTCCAGATTACTAGGAGGGAAATGGGTTGAGATTGATGCGGGGTCTCACGGACTGTCAGGAGGACAGCCAGGGAATTTCACATTGCTAGCTGGACAATGATAAAAGGTCACTGCGGGATCTCGAAGACTGTCAGGAAGGCAGTGGAAGCATCTCAGACTGCGAGGTGGGCAGAGATGAGAATTTGAGACCATCTGAAGGTCTCATGGACTCAGAGGTGAGTTCAATTCAACAAGGAGTGCTGATGAAGATGGGATCGGTTGATCTCATAGTCTGCCAGGGAAGCAACGAAAAAATCCCATATTGTTAGGTGGGCAGGCATGAGCAGGTGAATTTGGATCAGCCCGAGAAGCTGACAGAGCATATGAGACTGTCTGAGGGTCTCATAAATTCAGAGATGGATTTAGATCAGTGGATGTAGCTGACAGAGGAGGAAGATATGAGAAATCTTCTGATGATTGGGGGAATTGGAATATTCCTACCATTTTCCCAGGAGGAGGCAAAAGTTTGTGTTGCAGATGATGCGACAACAGTAGAAAAACAGTCACAACTGACGATGACTGTCAGGGAAGAAGAAGAATTGGAGCAGGTGTTTGAGACTGCCCAAGCACAAGCAGAAGCGGAAGAAGAGGAGAATGAGCATTTAGAGGAATGTCTCAACATATTCAGCCAAGAAGTTGAGGAAGCTGTAGCGTTGAAGCTGACAGCCAAAGGAGCAGACGAAGAGGATGATGAGCATTATGAGGAATGGCTCAATATTTTCATCCAGGAAGCTGAAAAGACTGCAACAGGGGAGGTTGCAGAAGCAGAGGAAGAAGGGATAGACAACATTTGCTTTACTGATCTGTGGGAACAGATAGAAGCCCTAGAAGAGAGGGTAAAAGTGCAGGGCATGCACATCCGACAGGTGAAGTTGGAAACAGAGGAAGGAGGCATGGGAGATCATGATGATCTGCCCATGTGCCAAAAATTTTTGCAGCTGAGGAGACAGCATGAACAGGACCAGCCATGGGAGCATCTAGATGCAGTGATCAAGGAGATCATGGAGTTGATTTTGAGATCAGCAGAGACTGCCAGTGAGGAGAGGCTGGGCAGAAAAGAAGCAGCAGCAGCAGCGCAGCAGGAGCAACAGCACTAGTAGAAGGGAGCAGATGGGAAGCTCCAGATGTTTGTTTGGGATCCAGGAGGATTTCCAACAGCTGAGAGGGGAAGCAGATGAGCAGGAGCTCATGATTTTGCAACTGAGGAGTTTGATGCAGGAGTATCTCTCCACGTCAGCCAGCCAACCAGCCAGCCACGCCAGCAAATTCAAATCGCACGCTAAAAGAGAGGCGCAGCCTCATTTAAATTTGAAATGAATGTATTTAAATTCTTAGGCTGTTGAGCCAGGAAGCCGTGCCTTTGTGCAGGCATAGAGTAGATCAGCCTTTAATGTGTGTAATGGCTGAGATCTAGATCCGATAGCGGACTAGACAACCCATTCAATGTAATTGAATAGGGTAGGTAGATCTGGAGGGAAGCGCTCTAAGAGCCCCCTCAGGTAAAAGAGATTTTCATATCTCATTTTGGTGGTTAGATAGGAGAGAAGTGAGTTAGAGAGTTAGAGGTAGAGTCGAGGAGAGCCAGAGAGAGCTCGAGAACACCTTTGTAAATATAGGCATTTGCCATTTTAATATAATCAGAAGCAGTTTTTCCTACATGTCATTCTATGTTATGTGAATGTCTGCGTGTGTTCTTTATTTATGTTGTAGATGTATACTATAGTTGTGCATTTGTAGGAGTGTGTTTGATTTCAGGGTTTAAGGTCTTTGAGGCTTCACACCAGGAGGGCGTGACAGAACATTGCGGGTTCTGAGAGTTGTGCACAGAGGATGCAGTTCTGAACATTGCGGGGTTCAGACAAAGGCGTGCTGAGGCACAAGAGCTGAAATCAAAAACTCAGGAGGAAGACCTTTGAGGTTGCTGAATACCTCAGGAGGCAAGGCTGTGTGGGAGAAGACACAGTTGTAGACATAATCTCTTAGGAGTTCTGTAAGGCTCTGCCAAGCGAGCATTGAGCACAGGCACAAGGTGCAATTGGAAGAACTCTGCTAAGAGTTAGAAGAAGAAAATAGAATCATTGAGGATTCTTTGGAGCTCTGCAAGGTGGGCATCGAGCGGGTGCAAGGAATGCACAGAAGAAGAAATCTGCTGTGAGTTCAGAAGAAACAGAATCATTGAGGATTCTGAGAGCTCTGCCAAGTGGGCATCGAGCGGGTGCATAGGTGCACAGAAGGAGAAGATAGAACTGCTGAACGTTCTGTGAAAGGGAAACTCTGCCAGGTGGGCATAGAGACGGTGTGCAGATAGGCACAAGAAGAAGGGAACTCTTTGAGTTCTGGAAATTAGGGGAAGAATCCACTGAGGGATCTTCGCTGGGTTACTAAACACCCAGAAAGACTCAACAAGAGGTTGCTTGAGCAGGAAACCAGGAAGGCACTATATTCTCCATCTGTGGGAGAAGAAAGACAAAATAGCTTAGGGGTCTGNAAGCTCAGAAGAGATAGCACCAGCGTGTGCATGAGAAGACTCTGCAGAGGCGCAGAAGTCAAAATAATCCTTTGAGGATTCAAAGGAAGAAAAGCTCAGGAGGAGTTAGCGTTTCATATGCGTGGCGAGACCCAAAGTTGGAGGAGTTCGCAGAGGAGAAAAGAGGCAAAGGCGAGGCCTTTGAGGAGTTTGAAGTTTTCTCCCAAGTCTGGGAAGAAAGCGCAGAAGCTCAGAGGGGCAACGACAACCGTCGGATCAGCGGAGAGAAGAAGATATGGACCGTTGGTTTATACGTCCAGGAGGAGATCAGGAGGAACCTACAGAAGGAGGAGAGCGACAGCCGTCGGATCTCCCTTAGATACCTGTCAACCGTTGGATCTGGTGAAGGTGAGGAGAGTTTAAGCTCAGGAGGAGCGCATAGGAGAAAGGTTATGAACCGTCAAATCTTGAGCAGATACCCGTCAGCCATCGGATCGAGCAGGAGCTGCACGAGAGTGTAGCCATCGGGATAACAGTCATCAGGAAATCAGGATTCTCGAGGGCAAGAAAATCGAGACACCTCAACTCTCGAAACACCGGGAAGATCTGGTCTGTCTGTTAGCGGGGACACATGGTGGAGATCGAGCAATCATCGGTATATTGGTCATCGAGAAATCGGAGTTCCTGAGGTCGAAAGAATTGGGACATCACAAGTCTCAAAATCCCGGAGAAATCGGGACCGTCCATTATGGAAGGGACGCGTGGCAGCAATCGGAGCCACCGGGGAAAGGTCGACAAGAAGTCATTGATCGGAATTTTGGTCATCAAGATATTGGGGATCCCGGTGACAAGGTGTTTGTGCATTTTGGAATCGCGAAGTCTGGAACCCTGATGAGTGAGAGCCAGCTGTCAGCATATCAGAGAAGCGGGGAGCGCCATTGTGTGGGCCAGCTGTCAGCATAGCGGAGAATCGGGATTCAAGGAATCGAGAATCCCGTGGACATAAGCATTTTGACATTTGAAACCCCGTAGCCCCGATGGGAGACAAGGCTGCGGTCTTGTGAGTTAGCGGTCATATGGGCCGGGAGCTAGCTAGGAGAGCTAACGCGTAGAGAGCGCATCGGGATTTGAGGAATTGCGAGTACTGAGGACTATTGCATTTTGGCATTGGAAAGTATGAAACTCCGATGAGGACACAAGGCTGTGGTCTTGTGAGATAGAGGTCACATGGACCACGAGCTTAGCCTGGAGGGCTAGCGGGAATTAGAGCTCATCGGGATTTTTAAGCCTAAAACCCCGACGAACAGAAACATAAGACTGCGGTCTTATGAGAACTAGTCACATGGACTAGGAGCCTAGCCAGGGAGGGGCTAAGGCTGGGCAGAGAGCTCATCGGTGATCGGGTATTCGAGAGTACAAGAACTCTTGACAGCGGAAAGGTCGAAACCTTGAAAACCCCAAAATTAAGATCGGGAAAAGTCACAGGTGCGTGTAGAGGCCATGATAGGGCGAAGAAAGGACCTGTGGATTGGGTTTTCAACTGAGATTCCAGCAGGGAATCAGAAGAGCTAATTCAGCTCGAAGAAATGGATTTTGAATGATCCTGTGAGTGGGCGAGGATTTTTTCGGAGGAGGTAGCTCGCGCCTACATCACCTGTGTGCTCGGCTTGCAGAGGCCCAAAAGTTACTGGCACAACAACAACCTGCTGTGTTAATGAACTCATTTACACATGGGAAAAATTTAACTCAAGCCTCTGCGAAGGCGGATGGGGGCAGTCAGAGACCCCCTTCATCGTCTAGTAATCCCTCTACCTTGAATTTTTATATGGTGAAAGGTGAATCTCACATAGCTACTAGGGAACATGATTAGAGAATGCCAAGTACTGCTGAAAAGGGTAAAGAATTCGAAAACCCGTTTGTTCCTCTCATATTGAGAGAACGATGGGAGAAACAATGACATGCATCCTGAAAGGGGCGTTCAAGAAGGATTCACATAATCCAAACGTGAGGGCCACCCAAAACTATTCTGTGGTGGAGGATTTGTCACAAACCCCTTACGCGATGTCTTCTTTGGAGGTCCTCTAGAGATTCCCTTCGTAGAGAAAGGCTCTACTAGCTTCCTTAGGATCCATCGACACATGTAATCCGAGAACTATCACGCTTGATACAACTGACTTGAAGCCTCGTCTCCCATATCACGTTGCATTTTAGATAGTAGTGGCTTACACCACGAAAACTTTTACCCGTAATATTTTTTGTACGGTGGTTGATGATGGTGCCTTGGCATGCGTGATGTCGTTGGCATGTTGGAAGGACATTGACCAACCCGTTTTGTCTCCTTCACCTACTCTTCTTACGGCTTTCCACGGTCATTCTTTCAGACAGCATGGAATCATCCCTTCTTTCCCCATGCAGTTAGGAGGGAAGACTGTGTGCGTTGAGGTTGAAGTGGTCGATGCACCTTTTGACTACAACCTCCTTTTAGGAAGGAGTTGGACATATTCCATGCATGCAGTGGTTGCTACAGTTTTTCGGGTCTTGCTGTTTCCACACAAGGGCCGAATAGTGACCATTGATCAATTGTCCTTCTCTAGGCCTGACCCTTCATCAGGGGCATCCACGGTCTCGATGATTGATAACCCACAGTCTGACATCATCAATGTGGGGGTTGGTTTGTTCCCACCTCTCATGGTTACTTTCGATTACCCACCTCCTTCCAGAAATGTCAAGATGATATCGACTGTCCCCGACCAGCCTAAGGCTGAAATCTTTCAAGTGTCATCATTCCGCATGACTTACTTTAATGATCTGTGGAATCTTCCTTCCCCATCAGCAACGATGGAAGGCATAGGGCATCATGGCATGTCCATGCCCTTGTCCACGATAGAGGTTGTGTACTCTATAGTCCATCAAGCTTCCACCGACCTCGATCCGACTCTGACATAAGAATTAGATCCAGTTTTCGAGTCTACCTGGGCTCAAGGTTCACTCGCCACTACCGATTTCTCAGACTTTGTCTTTCCCTCCAACGAGGAGATTACAGAGGTATTGAATAGTATTACACATCAAAATTACTCATTTCAATGATGACCTATTGTCGTCATTACAAGTGTCGCAAGTGTCGCAGACATCGTACAATCATATTGCCTATGTCGTGTCTTGAACGACATCACAAGGAACACTTGAAGACACCCTCAGAGACTGGCTAAAGAAGGAAAAATCATTTGACAAAGATTAAAAATCCTTTGCTTTGATAAAGACCACTTAAAAATGAATTTTGAAGGGAAACACTCCCCTACTCACTAGCAGGGAGTGCTAGCACTCCTTGCCCTCCTTTGGGGGAGTGTTGTAGCGCTCTGTGCACCATTCCGGGGAAGCGCTGAGATTTTTTGAGGAAATGTTGGGCAGTTCTCCCCTAACCACTAGCAGGGAGTGCTAGTGCTCCTTTCCCTCCTTTGGGGGAGTGTTGCAATGCTCTGTGCACCATTCTGGGGGAGTGTTATGCTATTGAAAAAATTAGGGGAAGATCCCCTTTATCTCTAAAATCAGGTTGATTCGAATATGAGGTCAAGGATGGATCTTAGGGAGGATACACAAATGATGGAGAAAGATCCTCAACCTATCCCAAGAATATCTAAGGTGGTTAGGCCTCTCCAAGCTTATATAAGGAGGCCTTCTCATGGTGAAGGGGATGGAGAAATTGAGAAATACCTAACTTATGATCTCATACGGAAAGGAGGAGACATTGAAGTCATCAAACTTATGATATCATAAGGGAGATAATCAATGAAGCATAGTCATTTTGTTTGTGGATCATTTGAGCAAGGTGTTGGACAAGGAGAGCTTGGAGAGGCTGCTGCAGCTTCATCAAATGTCTATTAATATCTCTATTGGGTTCTCATTAATTCATGTGCTTGGCATGTTTCCTTCAAGATTGTGTATACCTACATGAACTTGTCTTTAATGAATAGATATAGTTTCAAACTAATTGTAGTAGAATAGGAAGCATGCTTTGTCTTTGATTGGATTGCAAGACTTGTTGACAAGCTTGAGGATCAGAGCTCAGATTGGAATGGGCAAGGACAAACATTGTAAAGAAGGTACATCTTCTTCCTCTTCTCTATAGATTATGTTAGCTAGGCTTAAAGGGATGTCAGTGACCAAAGTTAACACCTTTCTGTCTTGATCTTAGAAATTTAGGGTCCAAGAGGGAATCCACCTGTCCTTAGGGAGATTTTACTATAACAGAAATTGGCGACTCCACTTGGGACTGAAGATTTCAATTTTGGTTTCCTTACTTGGTCTTGTTTTTGGCCTTTTCTCATCTTTAGATATTATTCATGCTATGTTTCTGATTCTTAGATGTGTTTTTGGCTCTTGGATTCATCCCATACACACTCAATTTCTGGATTTTCTTGAGTTTTTTGAGTTCTGGGCAAGTTTTTTTTGTTTTGAGAGGCTAGCACTCCCCTGCCTCTACAACCAGAGTGCTATAACTCCCTTGCAGGCTCCCACAGAGTAGTGCAACACTCTGGTTCCATTGACAATAGAGCACTAGTCTTTTTCTGCTAAAAAACCTTTTGGGAGTTGATCTCTAAGTTTAATTTTTTGTTGATTCATCTGCTCAGGGTTATCACCATCTCAACATGTCTTTGTTTTGGCCTCCAACATTTTGATTTCTAAGAATTGATGATGCGTTGTTTTGATTTTTGACATCTTCCTTCCTTACTTTGAGTCATTCTTCTTCTTTGAGATTTGGAGTCGATCTACTTCTTTTTTCATTTATCTGATTGAATGAAAGATGTTGTAAGGTCATTTGATATTTGATGTCATTTTTACCAAGAAATTCCTCTTGTATTTAATCATATTTTCCCACCTTTCAGATCACTTTTACTGTTTGTTCATCATCCATTAGCCTTCTCCTACCTTCACTAGCAATTTCACCAATTTTTATGCATTCTAGGTGAGTTTTTTTGCATTTTTTGGCTCTTTTTATGAGATTCTAGGAGGACTAGCACCCCACTATAGGCCATACCAGAGCACTGATCTCTGGCCAACACTCCCCTACAGTGTTTTAGGGAGCGTTGCAACGCTTTGTACCCTTGAGACAGGGAGTGCTAGTCTTTTTTTTTGGGAGTTTCTGCCTTCTTCTACTCAATGTTTTGCAGTTGGTTTGTAAAGTTGTTTGGATTGGTTTTTGATGATTATCACTCCTTATTGTCTTGATTGGATATTGAAACCTTTTTCAGAAATGTGAAATTGCCTTTTCTAACTGCTTGTTTTGTCAGGACAGTTTTGAGTGATTTCTCTTTCTCCCTGTCTTTTCTTGGATTCTTCTCTGCATTTTCTTGTGTTCCTTGAAAGATTTATTGGTTGTATAGTACTTGATTGTGTTTTTTTCGGAAAAATTTTCTACTTGTTTTCTTTCATACCTCACTGCCTTGAATGCATGCTTTGTTTGTAGCCATTTTTCTTCATGTCTTTTGCATCTGCATAAGACTCTTTCTCCTGATTGAAAATAGTAGAGAATCAAAGGATTTGTATTTACTTTATTTATATATTAGAATCAAACAAATAATATAGATGCATTCTTTCTTTTGGGTAGTGAAACTAGTTTGCATTTGAAGTAGCGAAATTGCATGGTTTTTTACATTTTTTAGTCTTAAAATCTTAAATTTTTTTCCCCTCATGGCTGGGAGGGGAGAATCGTGTATTGGTGTATAGTCTCTTTGACTCATTTCTTGAAGATATTGACATTGACGAGTTTAATAAATTTTTTGGGACATTATGCATTTGGGAATGATAAAATTTTTCTCCTTCTCGTAATCTAGCTTTCATCGAAGTGAAATATTTGCATTCTCATTTCTTTGCATTGTTTAGAGTCGGCCAAAACATCATTTAGTCCACTCCATGTTCCTCTTGAGTAAACAACAACCTTAAAATCAATCTCTAAACTAAAATTTATCAGACATTTTTACATTTTCTGTTAGCAAACCTACATTAGCTTAAGGTGTAGGGCTTTGGAATAGGTTGAAAGGATAGCTTTCCAAAGCTGTCAAACAAACTTAGCATCTTGTGATAGGGAGAGAAAATAAATTTTTTGTATAAGCTTACTGGGATCCCCCTCTCACACCCAGGTTACGCACGAGGTCGCATTTGAGAGAGTTACATAGATTATTCCTTCGTGGTTTAACTGTTAGTAGTAGTCAGATCGTATATTGGTGGTTCTTCTTGAGGTCCAACTGTCTTCATTTGGTCTCGGTGCTTCATGAATTCTGAATCCGTTCGGCATCCTCTGGAGTTCTACCAGTCCACTTGTCCTCATTTCTCTCGAAGGATTTCAGACTTGTTCTCCTACCCATATGTTTGGATTGGACTGTCGACTATACCCGCCCAGGGGCTGACTGCGAGTTGGTGACCTTAGTAGCCATAATATTTAGGGTATTTACACGAGGTGACGGTGAAGGGAAGTCTTCACTGTACCTGGAACAAACGTTGGTCAAAATCACTCGGGCTCCTTGGAGATTAAATCCATAGTTACTGTGTGGAAGCTTGCACCAAGGCGTAAGTCTGTTAAGCAGGTTGCCAATGTAACTGATCCAAGTGTTCTATCCCCGTCCCTTCCCATATTGATCTCGCGATGTTGGATTTCATCACCAACTAGTGGTTTCATTGTGGGAAGGTTTGTTTGATTGTTTGCTTCTTAGATCAGTAGGGTGTGTTGTTTGTTTTACTTAGTGTAAGTTAGGTCAAGTCAGTGTTAGTGGAATCGACTCCCGGGAGTACCAATGGAAGAACCCATTTTCCTAGGGAACCTTTCACCTTTCCTTCTTTTGGAAACATTGGTCCTCTGTGCATTTCCACACTGATTCTTCCAAGACTCATGATCGGATTACCGTTTTGGTTGTTCCCCACTCGGGTGATCTCAAATATTCCAAGTGCTTCGACTGCACCTAATACTTCAGACGTAATTACACCACACACACATCAACCTCATGTCGACATTTCACCTTCTTCACCCCTTAAGTCTCCTTCCCTTTCTCCTTCTTCGCCTAGTGAAATATCTAAAGAAAGTAGCCAGGTTGATAAGAAGAAGAAGAAATAGAAAGAGAAGAAGAAGAAGAACTCAAAAAAGACCAAGCCTCCAACCATATCATATGTTGGATCCAAGCAACCAGCTACTATTAATCATACTAGGAGTCTTGATGAGGTCGACAAGATTAAAACGAAGAATATGAAACCCAAATTCCCTTGCAGTATTTGTAAGGGTGACCACTTTCTGAGGGATTTACCTCATCTTCCTAAGGTCTTAGAAATGTGGTCCTCCACGTCATTGACCCCTACTAGACATGCCAGTGACACCCCATCAACTAGTGACGTTAAGGTTGGTAAGAAGAAGACAACTATCAAATTTCCTTGTATGTTATGTGAAGGTGATCATTATTCTCACCTTTGTCCTTGTATGGACGAGGATTCTTCTCTTTTGGAAAAGATTCAACTTCCAACTGGTTATCATAAGATTTCCCCCAACCCATCGTTAGTTTATGGAATGGTCAATCCGGTTCCATCCCCAGTCAGTCCAATTGATCAGGTGGTCAATCTAGTTTCATCCTCGGTTGAACCACTAACCAAAGTAGCTGATCCAGTTCCGCATCGATCAACCCCACTTTTCATCTGAAAAATCAAACCCAAGTGATTGATCCAATCTCATCATTAGTCAGTCCCACCCTTCATCTGAAGAGTGCCAACGTGGTTAATCCCACTCCTTCTCTGACGAGTTCCAAAGTGGTTTCTCCGGTCCCTTCATTGGTCAGTCCGGTTGATCATGTCGTCAATCTGGTCACGTTCTTAGTTGAACCAGTTGATAAGTGGTTGATCCGATCCCATCTTCAGTCGATCCGGCTCTCCCGTTAGAGAGTGAAACCTAAGTGGTCAATCCATTTCCACCTGTCGACCCCATTCTCCCCTTGGAGAATGCAACCCAAGTGGTCGATTTGATGTCGTTATCAATCGATCCTACTCTCCCTCTAGAGAGTAAAAATGATACTGCCCACATTTTTCTCACTAATACAGAGTCTACCATGCTTGGGGGAATTCCTCCTTCTCCCATGAAACCCCCTCCAAGTAATGAGGCCATCCTCTTTGATTGGTGTGTGCTAATTGGACCTCGTCTTCCCTCTCACATTCCTTTCAAGATTATAATACAGGTTTGTGGTCGAGATGTTCCTCATGCGCTGATAGATGAAGGTTCGTCCATTAGTATTTTGTCCTCTATTGGTTGGCAATCTTTTTGGGTTATCCTCAACTTGTGTTGGTTACCCATATTTTGTTCTCTTTTAACAGAAGAACCAGTCACCCTTTAGGGATCCTTCCCCAGTTTCCTATAACTTTGGGAGGGAAAACTGTCTTTATTGATGTTATGGTAGTCCAAGACCCCTTGGATTTTGATTTACTCCTTGGGAAAGACTATGTCTATGGCATGAAATTTATTGTGTCCACTCTTTTTCGTGTGTTATCTTTCCTGCACAATGGAAGAATGGTGACTATTAATCAACTTTCATGCGTTGGTCCTGACTTGATTACCAACCCAATGACCTCCCTAAATGGTTTTTATTTGCAGATGGTATTGCCCCTGCCACAGGTCAATTATGTGACATTATCTCCCATTCCTTCAACTGCTGATGAAGATGACTTAGATCTGGCAGTTGACATGGTGATCTCTTCGGTAGGGTCTTTAGAGCATGATCTCCTTACCCCTGACGCAAACCTCGACATGTGTTCCTTCCAGAGCATTGTTCTTCCATCCAGTGAAGATCTCTTGGAATCCATGACCGAGTTTTGTCCCTTGACATGGTTTCCTTCAAGAGAATTATCCTCTTAGAAGCCATGATCAAGAAGAGTCAACGAGCATAGTTTCACTTCTCTGTGGAAAGCTCGTTAAACAATGAAATGGAGACCTTAAACATAGTTTTTCTTTTCTGTGGCAAGCTCGTTAAAAAATGAAATAGAAATCTGGGGATTCAACCTAGAACCCTAAGCATAGTTCTTTTCCTATGTCAATCTCGTTAAAAAATGAAACAGTCACCTCTCATAAAAAGTTGAGTCTTTCATTAGGTCTCATATTTGAACCTTTATTTCAACCACCCTTATCCTTTTTCTCCATCTAATACAAAAATTGGTGACAACCTCAAAGCCGGTAAATGAATTGACGATTGGGGGGGTATGTCTCCAGCCTTTGATTATCATTCTAGAGTTAGTCTCCTAGCTTTTCAGGTTGGGGGCAAAGTACCAACCATCTATGGGTATCCCAACCTTTGGAATTTAGGTTTGGAATTTACAAGCATACTTTAATTTTGTTTCAAGCTTGTGTAAAAATGAAACCAATAACGAGAATGGTCTTAGTTCCTTCTCACGCTCGAAAAAACATGAGAATGCAATTGAGTAAACTTTTATCTCTTTTTTGGACTCACATGGATACATGAAAAAGGAACCCCCTGGATTTGTCTTTAAGCTCTTTTCAAACTCTCTAAACATGAAAATATTGACGAGTGATCTTGCTTCCTTTCCCACTCGTTAAAAGGTTTGAAAGGGCGTCTTTCGAGTGATAATTTATCTCTTTTTCGGCCTCACAAGACTAACATTATGAAAAAGGAAAACCCTGGAGTCGTCTTTAAGTTCTTTTTAGACTCTCTAAACATGATAAATAACCAAGTTTACCTTCTCTGGATTCATTAAAAAATATACATTGAAGGGCCCATACGGGACTGAACCCTTACTTCTTCCAGTTTGTTTAACAAAGGAAGAGGGACTTACCAAAGGTGAGTTATATCAAGCATGTGTTACCCTCCTCGATCTTGTTAAATTAAAAAGAGGTACTCGTCTATCTGGATGGGGGAAAAATTTGAAGGAAGCAAGCCAAGCAGTTTTTGAAACAATCACAAGTCACTCTTATGGTTGCCCTTGAACACGATACTTTGTCTTTGCATACATTTTAATCCACTGAACCTCTGCACTGAACCGATCCTCTGAGTTGTTTTATGCCTCTGGGGCACCCGATGAAATTCATAGTATCCACTGCATTATCATGTTTTGGTCCATGTCGCGTTTCGGCTGTTGTGCCTCAGTGTTCAAGGGAAGTATCTGCAACAAGAGTCAACCATCACAAATTTCCTATTTTAACACCCATGTCGGTCCATTCTCATTTGATTCACCACCTTATTTCTCTATGCAAATTTCATGTCATTGATGGGGGATACATCAAGTCCCTCCTTCGACGAGTCTATTCCTGTTGACTTCAACACATTATCCGAGAACTAGACTTAGAAACCAATTATACCTTGGGACCTGCATGCCTCAATGGCAGACCTCCTCACTTCCGACAGTGGGTTTACATCATTGACCTCTGATTGGATGATTCCATGAATGTTCGACTTCAGCTCATCTATTCATATTCGTTGGAATATACTAGAGTACCTTGGGAATCATTGGCATCAATGGTGATTTACCTCACGCTTGTTATCGATTTACCTCATTGACCGGTAATCAAGTGGTTTCTGCCATGTTTGACATCATGAGATCTATTCACATGGCTATATTTGTACTACATCAGGATAGGTAAGAAGACCCTGGGTTGAGTAATCACTTTGATATGTACTTTACTTAGGTTGCGACGGATTTTCTCTTGAATATTGACACATATACTGTCACGTAGATCCACTTTGTATTGGTCCGTGGCTATGTCTTGTCATCTCATAGATCCACTGTGTATTTTTTGTGGCTACAATAAGTTCATGTCATGGGAGTATAGATCCATATTGTATATTGGGTGGCTATACCCTTTTGTTAATACAATTATGGATTCGCAGTGTATCTTTTGGCGACCATACCTTGCAAGTCTTTATAACCCAAGCATAGGTATGCATGCCTTGGGTTTGAAACATATCATAATATTTGTTTGATGGTTGTGTGCAGCTTCTTCCAGGTTCTCCAAGTCCATACCATTTCTCAAAAAAGTCTACAAAGTACTTCAGTCATCATTTTCCGTCTTCTAACTTCGTACTTTGGGGGGAAATTTGTTACACATCAAAATTACTCATTTCAATGATGACCTATTTTCGTCAATACAAGTGTCGCATTTTAGCCACAAGTGTCACAAGTGTCTCATACATCATACAACCATATTGCTTATGTCGTGTCTCGAATGATATCATAAGGAACACTTGAAGACACCCTCAGAGACTGGCCAAAGAAGGAAAAATCATTTGAAAAAGAGTACAAATCCTTTGCCTTGAGAAAGACCACTTAAAAATGAATTTTGAAGGGCAGCGCTCCCCTACCCACTAGCAGGGAGTGCTAACACTCCTTTCTCTCCTTTGGGGGAGTGTTGTAGCACTCTGTGCACCATTCCAGGGAAGTGTTGGGAGTTTTTGAGGAAATCTTGGGCAACACTCCCCTACCCACTAGCAGGGAGTGCTAGCGCTCCCTTCCCTCCTTTGGGGGAGAGTTGTAGTGCTCTGTGCACCATTTTGGGGGAGTGTTATGCTGTTGAGAAAATCAGGGGAAGATCCCCTTTGTGTCTGAAATTAGTTGGATTCAAATTTGAGGTCAAGGCTGGATCTTAGGGAGGATCCACAACTGATGGAGAAATATCCTCAACCTATCCCAAGAATATATATGGTGGTTAGGCCTCTCCAAGCTTATATAAGGAGGCCTTCTCATGGTGAAGGGGATGGAGAAATTGATAAATACCTAACTTATGATCTCATAAGGAAAGGAGGAGACATTGAAGGCATCAAAATTATGATCTCATAAGAGAGATAATCAGTGAAGCATAGTCATTTTGTTTGTGGATCATTTGAAGAAGGCGTTGGAGAAGGAGAGCTTGGAGAGGCTGCTAGAGCTTCATCAAAGGTCTATTAGTATCTCTATTGAGTTCTCATTAATACATGTGCTTGGCCTGTTTCCTTCAAGATTGTGTATATCTACATGAACTTGTCTTTAATGGACATATCTAGTTTCAAATTAATTGTAGTAGAATAGGAAGCATGCTTTGTCTTTGATTGGATTGCAGGACTTTTTGAAGAGCTTGAGGATAAGAGATCAGCTTGGACTGGGTGAGGACAAACATAAAAAAGGTACGTCTTCTTCCTCTTCTCTATAGATTAGCTTAGCTAGGTTTAAAGGGATGTCAGTGAACAAAGTTAGCACCTTTCTGTCTTGATCTTAGAAATTTAGGTTCCAAGAGGGAATCCACTTGTCCGCAGGGGGATTTTCCTGTAACAACTAGTCTAGACAAAACCTGGGATGATATCCATCACATATATTATTTTCTCCCAGAGTTAGGAAGAATTGAGGCCGGTGAATTCATATTGACTATGAATGGAGATAGGTCTTGTCCCATCAATCCTTTGGCTACGCACACAGTTTACGCCGAAGATAATATGGAAACCATCGCTAAAATGATACCTATTGATATCTCCAGAACCCCTGTCATTGTGGAGAATGTCTTTGTCGGAGCGGACTGCTCCCCCGAGGAGATTCAAATCTATACTGATTTATTTAAACAATTCCATGACATTTTTTCCTGGTCTTACGAGGAAATGCCAGGCATTGATCCAAGAATAGTCGAACATGAAATAATGACTTACCCTGACGCCAAGCCGGTCCGTCAGAAGCTTCGTTTGGTTAATCCTTGAAAATAAGTAGCTATCAAGGATGAAGTAGATAAACTACCCAAAGCTGGTTTCATCTACCTCGTTCAGTTGACTCAATGGGTGTCAAATCCTGTTTTGGTCAACAAAAAGCACGGAATAATTCGCGTATGTACGGACTTCCGTGATTTGAACAAGGCTTGTTCAAAGGATAATTTCCCCACCCCATTTATTGACTAGATTGTCGATGAATGTGTAGGATATGAGGTCTTCTCTTTCATGGATGGTTTTTTAGGATACAATCATATATAGATTAAGCACAAGGACCAACATAAAATAACTTTTATCTGTCCATGGGGTACATTTGCTTATCGGAAGATGCCTTTTGGCCTAAAAAATGCTGGAGCCACCTTTCAACGAGCCATTTCTTTTGCTTTCCACGATCTAAAACACCTAGTCGAGGCTTGTATCGATGATTTAGCATCACGATCTCAGAAGAGAGCTGATCATCCCACGCACCTTTGACTTATCTTTGAGTGATGTCGCTACTATTGGATTTGCTTGAATCCAAACAAATGCATTTTTGCATGACGTTGAGTCATCTTTTATGTTTTATAGTTTTGACAACAGGGATCATGGTTGATCCTATAAAGGTTGAGTTGATAATTCAATTGACTCCCCCGTGCACAGTCCCTCAACTTCAGAGTTTACAGGGAAAAGCCAATTTTCTTTGGCGTTTTATCGCAAACTATGCTGAGATCACTAAAGGGTTTATGTGTTTACTGAAGAAGGGTGTTCCTTTCCTTTGGGATGAAGCCACTCAACACTCTTTTGAACCATTGAAACACGCCCTCACATCCTCCCCTCTACTTCGACCACCCAATTATAATAAATATTTCTTATTGTATTTGGCTGCGACAGAGTCGACCATCGGTATGGTCTTGGTTCAGGAGGATGATTTGCTTGAATAACATGTCATTTATTACTTGAGACGAGGCCTGGTTGGACCAGAACTCAACTACTCCCATGTTGAGAAACTTGCATTGGCAGCAGTACATGCTGTCCAACGGTTCTGTCACTATATCCTGTTTCATAAGACCACCATCATTGCCATTGTGAATTCATTCCAATATGTGTTGACATGATGTGTAATCGGAGGAAATATCAATAGATGGATTTTCATCCTCCAGGAATTTGACTTAGATTTTGTTTCCGCAAAATCTGAAAAATCGATGGTCTTTGCGGAACTTATCTTGAAACTTCTGGTCGAGTCATGTGATGTTACGCCCAAAGAATCACCTTTTAAAGGAGATATTTTTCTGATTTCATCTTCGAACCCCTGGTATGGATATATACTATTCTATCTCCAGAATTTTAAGTGCCCCGCCTCTGCTTAGCGTCGACGTATACACCATCAAGAGAAAAACTATCTCATACTCGAGGATACTTTGTATCGTCGAGGTGTAGATTGCATCCTTCACTAGTGTCTCACTCATGAAGAAGTGGAACTCGTTCTTAACGACTTCTACACTGGAGCATGTGGTGGTCATTTGTCTGGGTTGGCAATAACCCAAGAGATTCTACGAGCCGATTACTATTGGTCGATGTTAATCAAAGATTGCGTTGAATCGGTGAAGAAGTGCCACCTGTGTCATATCTTCTCTCAGAAGGTGAGGGAAGACCCCGCTCCTATGTTTCCTGTCATTACAGTTGGCCCCTTCACTAAATGGGGGAATGATTATACCACATGCCAACCCCCTTTAGCCAGGGGGCACCATTATATCATTGTAGCAGTAGAATACTTTACAAGGTGGGTCGAAGCTATGCCAATGTTCAATGATGATGGAGAGACAACAACTCTCTTCTTTTCTAATCAGATAATAGCAAGGTTCGACGTCCTGAAAGAGATTTTCACTAACCATGGAAGTCATTTTTAGAACAAAATGATGTTTGAGTTAACGTCAAAGCTAGGGTTGAGGAAAGAACATTCATCACCTTATTACCCACAATCAAATGGTCTGGTAGAAGTTGTGAATAAGTCTCTCAAGACCATTCTACAATGAACAATCAATTTGGCCAAGTCAAGTTGGCATTTGATGTTGTACTCGACATTGTGGTCCTACCGAACGTCTGTAAAGACTGCCACCGGTTTCTCAACTTTCCAACTCATTTACAGGTTGGATGCAGTCTTGCCTATAGAATGCCAGATCCCATCTCTTAAGTTGGCAATACATTTATTTCTAGACATTTCATCGCTTGAGGAACTCTTATTATATCTCGAGAAACTCGATGAGAAATGACGCAAAGCAGCCTTGGCTAATGAAGCTCACAAGCAAAGATTCAAGTGTTAGTATGATCAGTCCGTTCATCCTTGGATTTTCTCCGAAGGTGACCTTGTCCTGGTCTATGACCAAGATAATGATCCCCTAGGGGCAGGAAAGTTCAAACCTATGTGGTTTGGACCACTCATTGTGAAGGAGGTATTAAAGAAGGGCACTTATCGTCTGGTTGATTTTGAAGGGAATGATTTAACGAAGCCTAGACATGGGCTCTATCTCAAGAAGAATTACTCTTAGGTGGGTCGCCTTGGGTGACTTTTTGTATATATATGTATAATTCTTATACATTTTTTTTGGGTCCTTTTTTGTTTTATGGACGTGTCATTTTGATGTCATCTTTTTCACTATGGTATATGTCAAGTGAATTAGAGGTGTTTGTTGGGTTTGCAGATGGTGCTTGCCGACACACTCAGAGGCTTGCTTCCGCAGCTTGGGTGATCTTCACACCTCAAGGCCAGTTGCTATCTTCTGGAGGTATCTGTTTAGGTGACACCAAAAATAATGTCGCCAAATACAATGCAGTAATAGAGTTACTTTGTGATGCATTGTCGCATGGTATCTCTTATCTTCGGGTCTACTTAGATGCACAATTGGTTGTGTCCTAGTTAAACAGGGTTTACCGCGTTTATGATCCTACTCTACATCGATGATTCCTTAGGGTACATCTCTTAGAATGTTATTTTGATTACATTATGTATATCCATGTTCATATGAGATTGAATCAAATGGCAGATACTCTAGCTAATCAAGTATTAGATTGGCATATTGCACAGACATAAGAAAAATCACACACATACACATGTAAATACATTTGTAAATAAATGTAATCCGTAAGATAGAAAATATGTAAATACACACACACACACACACATATAGAAAGTCTCAGAGTACATAAGTGCGTGCAAGCACCTCAAAAATACATATCCAGTACACATCACATGGCTTATGCCTTCAAAAATATATAGAAAGTGCCCCCAGGATGTAAGTGGTCCATCCTAAGCTAAGGGCGAGGTCTGTTGGCCCTACCATAGTGAACCATGACATTTTCTAAATGCCAGAAGAGTTGGATCCAGGTCTGTGGCACCCCAACTATGTGAGGTTGCATCGATGGTGGGAGATCCTTAATCTCTGCCATAGGGACTATGTGAGTGAACGGAGTGAGGTTCCACTCTACCCATCTCAAAACTCTCTCAGCCTCTCCAGCTGGAGGTCCCCCTGCTGCTACTGTTGGTCCAGAGGCTGTGGATGGTACTACCTCTAGTCGAGGATGATGCCTGGTCCTCAAGAAGTCTGCTAGATGCACTAACCCCACATATGTACATAAATAGATACATAGTTGTTAGATACTCTTATTCCCATAAAAAATTATATATATAAAAAGAAATAAAAATTAAATAGCATTAAAAAATGAATGTACCTATCTCTCGTCGCTCTTCTCTGGGTGGTATGGGCATGTCCGGGTCCCTGGAAAAGTTGATCCCGATGTAAGGGTAATCCTCTATCGCTGGAATCTTCCATGCCCACCAGTCAAAAAATGCATCATTGAAATCTTCTATGGTCCTTCCTCCCTCCTATCATGGCAACAAAACTGCCCATCTACACACTGCTGGGAGGGAGGCCACATGCCCTCATGCTGTCTCTCGTGGACTGAGACCAGGGACTCTCTCGAAGAAGAATGAGCACAAAATGGCCCCAAATCCAAAGTTTTTTTTGTCCTGCCCATGAAACTCAGTGAGTTTTATCTTCATGCAGTCTAGCACAATCGTGCTCGAATCAAATATTCATGCATTCAATCACTGCACTGCACAATGCATGTGTGCCTAGGAGGCCTGATGTAAAGCCCGGATCTAGTGATCTGCCCAATGAGTAAAACTATCACTTTGAGTGATAGGTTGGTAATCTTGTTAATAGGCACATGAGAACCTACTTTCTTAGTGCCAGCCTCACAATGGAGTCCAATAAACTTTGCAATGTTGTGAGGCCCAAGGGGAAAAGAACGCAAGTTGACTGGTTCACCCCTCCTCAAGAGGCTAGTCAGAAAGTAAATTTCTTCAGTTATTGGAGTCAACGACTACCCCTCGAGCATAAACGCCTTGGCGTCAGGATGCCAATAGTCTACCAAGGCATTCAACAGCCTAGGTTGTGCCCTCATGAATGGACACTGAAAGAACTTCCACAAACTGCATTGTCTCAATACGACCATAGCTGTAGGGTCCTCATTGACCGATATATCAATTTCCTCATGCTCTCTCTCTCTCCAATGGACGTACATTCTGCAAAATGACAAGTTCAAAGGATAGTTAATGATTGCATTGTTGTTTTTTACCATAACTTTGAGGGTGTATGCGGGATGTATTGGCCATAGTCGTGTATGCACGCGGGCAGTTTGTTTTCTTCCTGTGGGCATACACGGGTTGTCCTAGGACATCCTGCGTACACATAGGGTTGACCTTTTTTAAAGGTGCACACCCCCCAAAAAATAATGTAAAAGGAAATTATAGAAATGCAAGAGGGGCTAGTTTGTACTTGCTTGGTCCAAGCAGAAGTTCGTTTCATCCACTGAAGCTCCCAGAATCAACTTCTTTAACAAAGGAGTGTTTTTGGCTTTTTGGTCAATTCTCAATTTGCAATGGTGATAATGAGCTGCTAGCTTCTATTTATAGACTTTTTTGGCCCTTTTTGTCATTTTTTGACCCCTTTTGTCATTTTTTCTGGTTTGAAAATCATTTAACATGGTTCTTGAGTTTCTCATTTAATGTTACGATACACTTTACTTTTGGTTTGGGAAAACCTTTTGAGAGATGGGGTACTTTTAAGGTCTTTTGGTAAATAGTCATTTTTTCCAACTTTGTGCATCTAAGTTAAGATTCCACCTCCACTTGTTGCACCTCGTTGTCTTTTTCACTTTACCATATGATCGATCCCATTGAATTGTGACACAGAACCATCATTTCTGCTTTAGAAGTGTCATAATTTAGTGGTAGAACCTACCTTCACATGGATTCCCTAGGTAGATCATGGTTGTATTTTGGTGTCCATGCCGTCATTAATGACTTTAGGCTTGGGAGTCCTTGTTAGTCTTGTCCTGATTACGAGATTGAGCCTCATATGTCTGATATGTTATCACTCTTGACCTAACCCTTGGGACTCCCACAAAACGGGTCTTCTTTTAAGCCCTTTTCAGACCATCTAAATATGAAAATATTGTAGAGTGATATTGTTGTCCTTCATTCTCGCCAAACTAAAATTTGAAGGCACATCTGTTTGGTGGTAGTTTACCCCTTTTTCGGTCTGGATGGTCAATTTTATGAACAAAGGTACACTCTAGGAACTTTGGTTCGCTAGAAGATTATTCTCACGTATAAGTTTACCCCTTTTTCGGGCCTAAGGGAATAAATTTATGAAAAAGGAACCCCCATGGAGTCCATAGTTAAGATCTTTTCAGAATCCCTAAAATTGAAAAGATAACTGAGTGACCTTGTTCCTTCACACTCATTAAACTGGTCCAGAAGAATGTCCTTTACAGATTCCATAGTTAATCTCTTTTTAGACTCCTTAAAATTGGAAAGATCGCCGAGTGACATTGTTCTTTCACACTCGTTAATTGGTTCAGAAAAAAATCTACTGGCATGAGTTTACCCCTTTTTCCGGCCTATAGATTAAGGAGGAAAAATGTACATCTCGGGAGATTCGTCTCACCGGGAGAGTACTCCTCAGTAAATTTTACTTTTTTCGAGCTAAGGAGACTAAATCTAGAAAAAGGCAGCGAGTCCATAGTTAAGCTCTTTCCAGACTCCTTAAAATTGAAAATATTGTTGAGTGATCTTGTATTTGTCACACTTGTTAAAATGGTTTGGAATAGATGTCTTTTTGGTGCTAGTTTATCCATTTTTTGATTCGAATAGAATATCTTCGAAAAAGGTACCCCAGTGGAGTCTTCTTTTGTGTTTTTTCAGACTCTCTAAAAGTGAAAAACCACTGAGCTTACCTTCTCTGGGCTCGTTTAAAATTACATTGAAGGACATTANTTGTGTCTTATTAATCACATCTTCATCTCTGCGTCTTTGGCCTAATGCCGACTCCATGTTTCTCTCAACTGTACCTTTGAAGCATGCCTTATTCACAAGCCTTGTAGCACTTTGCCTTTGCGTCTTGACACCTTGACCCATGGAGGAATTTTCCCGAGTGTCCTTTCCCTGCACACGTCTCCTTGCTCTGAGCATTAGTGTGTTCCTTGTGCTTGGAACTAGTATGCTTGCGACACTTGTTCCTCCTTTGTAATGTAGTATTCTTTTATTCTTTTTCAAGCTCTCTTAAATATTGAAAAAGACAAAAAAATAAAATATACCCCAAAAAGAGGATGGGAAAAGTATTTTCTTTTTATGGCAGCAGAATGAGTCTCCCTTGGACAAAGCACATTCTTCCGTTTGTTCGTCAATATTTGGGATTTAATATGAACTTAGGAAGCTGTTCTCGCTACATAGAGTTGTGTCCTCCTCTGTTTGGTTATTCTTCCAAACACATGGAGAGTTTGCATTTCCTCCTACATCGTGAACTTATGTCAATGTCATACTGCCTGAGTCTAATCATCTATCGTGCTATTTTCCAAGGGAATTTTTACCCAACTTGAGTTTAACTCTCTACAATTTGTCTCTTGCCCTCATGCCTGACCATCCCGAAAGTCCAATCAAGTCCTTGTTCTAAATCAATGAAGTTCTTTTCCTGATCATCGAGATCTCGTTGTTTGTTCCCTGATGAGCCATCGAATACCTCTGGGTAGTGAATTTGTACACTCACATTACACTACTACCTGAGTTTTAAAGATCTTGAAGTTGTTGCTCGAGCTCTGAAGGCCTCATCTCCAACCATCAGGCATCATTGGCTTCTTGAAGATGGATACTATACAAGTATATCTTTGATTTTGAGATGTATATCCGCTGTGTATTGCTCACAGATACACTTTATATAGTTATGTGACATGGATCTACAGTGTATTTGATTGGCAACCATGATTTATTTCATCCCAAGCATGGGTATGCCCACCCTGGTGAGACAATTGTTATTTTGCAGATGGCACCTCATGAACTCTGGTCCCTAGGTCACTCACTTCATATGTTGGTGAATATTTGTAATGTATTTTGGCCATCAGATTCTCTTTTGATCTCACACATTAGGGGGCATATGTTATAACCCTAAATTTCACTATACATACATACCTGACATCAGACCATCTTACTTACTATTTTTTCCAAGCCAACACTGAACAACTCTTCCTAAAAACACAATTTTTGAAGATGTACGTGCCCTGCACCACTAATTCCCACATACGTATGCTATCTACACCATTACAACCCACGTATACCCACAAAAGTTTCAAAAAATAAAAATTTGCAAGGGATTCATTGAGATTACGGGCTATTGGGTAGTTTCCCAACTAATACACCGCCTATAGCCCGTCACCTAACCGAATAACCATCCTTTTGTCATATAAAAGGAGGCGTTGGGGTCTCATTAAAAGGAGAAACATAGATATAGTGAAACTCTACCCATTTCACTTTCCCCCCTTGCCCCAAGAATTTGCAGCCACATTGTGAGTTTTGAGCCAGAATTCCCTATTCTTTCCTTTTTCCTTATTCATAAGCCTATGCCCATTCTATAGAGAGAAGTGTGAGAGAAGAAGGATACATGGAAGCAATTGGATCTTGGTGAAGAGGAGCCCAGGAACGGGTTCGAGGAGCATTCAACGATCTCATTTTGTAAGTGACTTTGTGAGATGAATATAAAGAAGTACTTTTTCCGTCCTACCATATGATGTGTTCAATCTTTATGTTTGATTTACATTTTGTTATGACATCTAACCCACTAATTCATATATAAGATGCATGTTCATAGTTTCTTGTTTGTCTTTTGGTGAATGCAGGTCAGCCTTGGGAGGACACTTGCAGTCAAGAAGCGACCAAATGTAGAAGGTTTGACATCGGACACAAAGTTTAAGGTAAGACTACCAGATCCTTATACTTTGTATTTTATGCATGAATGTGGGGTATTGTCGGGATAGTTGTTAAAAGTAGAATACTTTAGACGGTTAGGTCTGCCTACATGATTGAACCCTAGTGTAGTCCATAGGGGGGTTTTCCCACTATAGCAGATGTCAACCCTTGAAGAACGTCCAGTAGCGAATTTCGGTAGCACAAATGTTTGGGTAATGGACCCAAGTTTGTTTGATGTATAATGGTATGAGTTTGAATACATTTGAAGGTAATACTATTATAGATGGATAGTACATGTCATGCCATTTCCGGTGGTATGTGGAATGTCACATAACTCTTCCCGGTTAGAGAGTTATGGCCATGTGAAGTTGGAGAACCCTCAT
>SNQJ01S0130051.1:0-17280 GCA_010110895.2 Picea sitchensis
ATTTTTAAAATAAGGCATGCACAAAATCAAGATAAGTAAAAAGAACACACAAAACATGGTTAAAAAAAAATTAAATAAAAAAAAAAAAAAAACCAACCATATGCATTGGCATAATGAACTAATATGTGCACTGGTTAATATGTTTTCCACACATGTACCAAGTTGGTTTCCAAACTGCGTTAATTTGGGCTTCGACTCTCTACATCCATGCACCGGTTCAAGCTGCGGATGGGTGAGCTTTTACGGGCTTCCACTTTTCCATTTCCAACTCCAACCTGCATAAAAATCCAATTCTCTACGCTATTCAACCAAAGTCTCGAACTTTGGTTCAATTGAAAAAACATTGTTTATGAAGGATGAATCTGTGGGTTAAGCTATAGAACGTTTCTACTTTTGGGGTGGTTGGAGTCAAACTATAGAACGTTGCTACTTTTGGGGTGATTGGAGTCAAATTAGAGCGAAACACTTTGATGGCTTTTTCACAATAGCTGGCAGATTTGATTAAGTTGTTGAAGTTTATAGGGTCAAATCCCGCACCTATAGGGCTCGTTGAGATTTTTTTGGGCTGGTAACAAATTTCGATTTAATTAAAACATTATCTTGGACCATTCATAATTATGGTTTATTGGTTGGCACGTTGGGTTGTAAAGGTGAGGTTCCAAGTTAAATTATGGATGGTGTTCCATTTCTTTTAATACTCACATAAAATTTGAATTTAAATAAATTTGTTTTCATTTCAATTATTAAATTGCATGCATGGTTAAATGGTAAGTCGTGTTGTTTTCATTGGGCAGGGCGTGACTTCAATCTTGGTTGACTTTACACATCTCACGAATAATTCAAATTTAAAATCATTTATTCCCACTTCAATTTACATGTGATTTGTTTGGTCTAATTTTAAAACCATTTGATTTGTATAATGAAGGTTGTGGGTGCAATCTTGGTTAATTAACCACTTGTTACATAGTTAAAATTTAAATTGATTTATTCTTACTCTATGTATCAAGTGATATATATGGTATAATGGTAAAGTTCTTGACCTGTTTAAACCAGGTCACGAGTTCAATTCCTCAAAGTGCTTTGTGTTGTGGTTTAAGTCATTTTGGTCCAAAAGAGTAGCCACATGGCCATTCGTGACCAATTGTGTCTTCCATGTAATAGGGCGATCTAATCTCAATGCTGCGATGCACCTGCGTAAAATTTTCCCTGTTTTCCGCAAACGTTCGATAGTTATAACTTTCTCATATAGATTCTGTTTGACATGAAACAAGCGACGTTGGAAAGATATGGAAGAGATATACACAATGTAGTCATTATCATAACAATTTGAGATAAAAAATATTTGGTCATTTTTTCTTGGATATTGCATCCATATGACTTAGAAAAACATTTTCAATCATCATATCATGAAAACATGATATAAATCTATCATTTAGCTTTTGAATCAATTAGTCATCAAATGAAAAGTTATCAAAAGAAATATTGGTAGGTTGTCCAAATTGCACCACATCGGCAGTAAAAATACATTTCATTTTATTTATTTCCTTAGATTTGTTCTATTTAGCGGTAATTGTGAATTTTTTAGTATGTATCAAATGAAGAAAGATTGATAACCTCTATTCTTTGATAAACTCGCGTTTTATTGCAAGTCAATGCTAAGTTTTTTTTTTACAGGTTATGGGATGATGAAGAAGACCAATATATGCACAAATGAATTTCAAAGACCACATATTCTTGAGAAAAACATGTCCCAATAAAATCATGAAGAAGTCAATATCATTTACTATTTCGAATATACTCATCATATCATTCCCTATCAAAAGAGCCTTTCATAGCCATTGTGATGGTTCATCTTCTTTCCTTTGAGCCTAACATGTAGAAGTCAATCCCTAAACTTTTCATCTTCCCTACGCTACTAGATCTTGACTTCAGTCCTTTGCAATTTTCATACTTTCCTGCCTCACTTCCACTCATCCCTAACCCATGAATAAAATCACTCAACTCACTTACCAGAATTGAATTACCTTGTCATTTCATTTTGCGGATAAAACATGATCTTTCATATATGGTCCTCTAAATCATTACTCTGTACTTGTGTTAGATGATGGGGGATTCCTTATGGCCCTCGTTTTGACAAGTCTTGACCCATCGACATCAACACATCATCCAAGAATTAAGGACTAAGACCTTTGATGCCAGGGCTTGCATGCCCCTTAATAAGCAAGTTCTCTCACCAATAAACAATGGGAATACATCAATACCCATGTTGCTCGAATCTCCTAGGTGAGCCTCGGCGATAACCCTGACTTCACATTTATTTGTACTTAGTAAGATGTACTTGGGCATCTTGATCTCATTGACATTAATGAGTAGTGATCTGCATTAATGGAGTTAACAACATTCGTGAAATGGTATTCGGTAATCATTAATTTCTCTTTCTATCATTAGAGCTTAAGCCAAAATCCATTCACACATAGATAGAATTATGCCATGTGATCTTGTGATATGAATGAAGACTATATGGTTCCATGACACTCTGTGGTGCAATAATTATTTCGATAAATCAAATGTGGCTTCCTTCGCTTAGTTCCGATAAATAATAATAATTTTATAATATTACCAATTTAAGATCTCATTCTATGTTCATACAACCAAGCAGATCATATTATTTTCACTTCAAGATCCATGATCCAATAGTAGAAACCAAAAGATTCCAACCATACAAAGATCTATCAGATGCATAGCTCATGATATTAGGAGGTAAGTGAAGGAGTATGTTGTTTTCAATCTTTAATCGATGATTCCTTGAATGCTTCAAAGACATGTATTTGGAAAAATTTCCTATTTGTCATTCCATATCCTTCACTATTCCATGTCCTTCCCTATTTGTCACTCCATGTACTTCCCTATTTGCTACATTTTCGAGGACGGAGAACACCTTCAATTGGGGGGAGGATATTCATCATATGCCATTCATTTATCTATATTACATCTTTCATAACCTCATATGTTATTGACCAACATGTTTTTCCAATTGAGTGTTATTAGCACTATAAAGCACCTTCTTTGATCTCCTAAAATGCAGCATTGGTTTGTACATGAAGCACATATTCCAAAACAAATATACCATGAGGAGGAGGATTTCTATGCCTTTAACATACTTAAATACACCTTATTGAATAAGACTAAAAAGATTGAATGATTGATACACACATTACTTAATCATCATTTTGAATGCATTCATATGATTAGAATTTCAAGTCTATTCTTTGTTGTAAGCAGAAAAAGAAAAAATGAAAGAGATGTTACAATCCGCTACAAGAATAACACTTACCAATGATGATAGTTTGTTACACAGACCAATATAAGCAAGAAGAATAAATGTTACTACATAAAGAAATACTTATGGATTCCACACAAGAAGAAACCACAAAAAAAAAAAAAAAAAAAAAAAAAAAAAAAAAAAAAAAAAAAAAAAAAAAAAAAAAAAAAAAAAAAAAAAGCAGTTGCCACTTAGATATCTTTCAACCAAAGAAGGCTCCATCACACAATCCAGGAAATTCAATGCACAAAGGATTTGCGTAGGGACGTAACACCTTGATTCAGGGGTATGTTGGGTTGCCAAAGTACCATATTTTTACCAACATTTCACTTCACTTCACTTCACTTTTAACCATATTTATCTTTCTCATACCCTTACATTAAACCATTTTAATGATTGCATGGGTTTTAGACATATTATTTTCCAATGCATCTATTTTGGTATTTTTGAGTGAATTTATGATTAAATGTTGGAAAAATGGCATGTTTACACTTATATATGATAGTGGGATTAGTTTCATGATGTTTACAGGTGTATTTGAAGACTCCAGCCAAGTCAAACTTGACCATCAAGCCTCAAATTCTAATTTCCTCTTCAACCCTTTGAAGAGTTGATGAAGATTTGGAGATCTACTCAACTATCTTGGATGGAGATTAATCAATCATAGAAAAATATTTGTGAGGAAGGATTTGCCAGAGATATCCTTGATATGTGTGAGCATGGTTGTAACCGTGAGGCGTTTGTGGATCTAGGAGAGATTTGTGGATCCTAAGTTATCTTAAATTTTGTATAAATGGGAGTGCCTTCTCCATTTCAGAGGAGGACTCTTGGAGCATTGTATCCAACTTATGATGGAATAGAATCAGATTTATTTTCACATCGGTTTCCATTCTCTAGTTTTAGATTTAGAATATTTTTATTTTATGTTACTTTGTTCTTGGGAGAATTGAGCTCACTCTAAATAATCATAGTAGCATTTTCTTCTTGTTCTAATCTTTGAATAGGTTTATACTGATTTATTGTTTTTATTAGATTATTTTATGATCTTGATTGTTGTTGGGTTATTTGAAACATTCCAATAAGACCTCCCGAATGGGAGTTAGTGTTTCCATGCCTACAACCACTAAGCCTTTTTAAATTACATCTATTTTCCAACACATAGGTATTTTACTTGGAAGTAAATCTTGATTGTGATAGGTTTTGTGAAACATCTTGAGAGGACCTCTGAAAGGCTAGTGTTTTCTTTCTACAACAACTAAGTCTTATAAAGTGGAATGAAAGAGTTAGGATTTGATTGAATTTTCTTAAATTAGAGTTAGATGCCTACTCCTGCACATATATTTCATGGCATCATCACAAGCTTACGAGCATCCTGGTTGATAATTAAATGAAAGAAATTTAAGAAGAATTGAATTGCTTTAATAGCGGGCATGTGGAATCCATGGTGCACTTTTTTATATTAGTTTAGATTTCTTAAATTTTAAAGTTTCTTTTTATAAATTATGCGTGTGTTCATTTAATTTTATTTTATTTTAGTGTAAAGTTAATTTAGGTTAATGTAATTAAAATAATTTAAGAGTTGAATTAAAGTTAATTTTAAAATTAATTATAATTTAAAATTAAAATTTTATTAAATTGGTGTATATTGATATAAAGTTAAAATACATTAAAGTTAATTAAAATATTAGAGGTTCCATGGGTTTTGAACCCAAGATACCCACCAAGATAAGCGCCTTAAGAATAGCACTAACACCAGCGTGCCCTCATGAGTCTTTACAAATAGATTCTTATACTTAAATAGATTAATGGTAATAGAGTGTATCTCGAAGTACAAACTCCGATTATCCAAACGTCAAGCTCACGAGACCTTCCTTTGGCTCATTGAATGATCATCAGTCCAGCACTAGGCTCTGTTCCACCCAGGTCAAAGTAGAGGCGCTAAGCTCAATGCTTGAGCCACTCTGATCCTTAGGGCTAAGCACCTACATGCGAGACCGTAATTCAGTACTGTCAGTACAATGCCAAGGGAATCTCCTTGATCAGACATCGGAGGATATTTAGTTGTAAGTAAAAATTTTAGGACTTAGACTAGGACAAAGCTGGGAAGGTGACATACACACTAGAAAAGTAAGCTAAAGGAATTGTGAGTATGGCACAAAGCTAGCATAGCTACAGACAGAAGAGTCAATAGTTTTCTTAGGATAATAAATCAATCTTAGATTCTTTAGCCCTAACCTAGACAATCCCCTAAAGAGAGTAACTTCTGTTTATAGACAAGTAAAGAAAAACTTACGCTAACCTGTTTCTAGTTTGAGTAGCACCATTTTGAAACATCCTGAAACTCACCATGACAACTTTGGTTGATGCACTCGAGTTAAAATCATCACAGGATGGAGTGGACTCAGAAGTCAGTGAGACATCGTCAGGCAATCAACACCACAGGCTGCCCGCCACCACCATCGCCCAAACCCCAAGCTCTTATCTTGTGTTGGAGGCCATAAATGAGACATTAAAGGAGGCTCTTGGTAGGGACTGAAATGGAACCCCACCGTCACAAGAATCCTGAGTTATCCATGCATCAATGTATTCAGGGGGAGGAACTCCACCGAAGACATCACTCGATAATTACAGAATATCAAACTTAGAGTTGTAAAATTAGCTAGTGAGCAGCGTGGAAAGGATGTTTAGGAAAAGCAAGAGTGTTTTTCCTTAAGAGACTATGTTTCCACTTCAAAGGCGAAGATAAAAAAATTTTAGTTAAGAGACAATGCCTTGAGCTGGTGGAGCAACCTGGAAAGAAAACTGCACATTACCCCAGACACAATATCTTTCGAACTTTTCGAGGAGAGGTTCAAAAGGAAATATCTACTTGACCCTACTGTGAGGAACAACAGCAATTAGGCGTTCATGCCTTAGTATAGAAGCAAAATCTATAGAAGAATAGCAGAGATGCAGTTATGGAATTGGTCAAGTATTTTTCATATATGTATAATGACCAATAATAGGAAGGAAGAACGCTTTGTCTATGGGCTAAACCCTAAGATGAGAGCTATAAGTGCGGATCTTGGAAAATGTCTTTAGTAAGCTGACGGAGTAAAATGTGCGTTACACAGAAGAACACATGAAATTTAATGGAGGTATGAGGTTATTGCTTCTGCATTGTCCTGGATTTGTGGGGAAGGCCCTAGGACATTTCCTAGGGAGGAGCTCAAGGCCACCTCACATAGTATGAGGAGTCCACTTAAGGGCCAGTAATACAAGAGGATTTCAATGGCAACGAGTGTAGAATTTTGTTCATCACCAACGACGTAGACTGGTCTATGGCCATCTTAGGGAACAACTAGTAAGGGGTAGGGTTCTGGGAGAGGAAGGAACTCATTTGAGAGACAAACACATAACTTGATGTGAGGTTCAATCATTATTTTTTGTTAAGTGCAAAGGACCCCACACATACATTACCAATATCACTACGGTTACAATGTGAGTTCATGCTTAGAGAAGGTAAGGCCCCGATGGGAAGAGCAAATAGTAGCCTCAATTCTGAAAGCTGATTAATAATCACAGCCGGGAATGAGAACATCAATCCCGCAGTGGTGATCATGATGCAGCTAAAATCATATCAATGTTAAGATTGTGTTTCATTCTGGTGCAACAGATAGCTCCATTTCACCATCTGCATTAAAAAAAGTGTGGTTTGGCAACCTATGAGCCGCGATGAATTTAAAACAGAATGAGGATGTCTTGGGAAAAACAAGCGGTAAGGACCCTGAGTGTTGATAATTCATATAATGAACCCTAGAGTCTAATTATCAACACTAGGTTGAAGGTATACATCAATTCTCTCGGGGCATATGACCTAATAATTTGAATGGATTGGTTAGTATCTCATGACTTTGGTAGATTGTTTACTTAGAAGGTTCTTTATGTCGGCGATGAGAGGAAGAGTTAGTAGAGAATACAAGGTGTCTGAAGAAAGAAAATTTTTCATTCGCTTTATCAACTATGAAGGAGTTAGTGATGCTTGAGAGCAAGGGTGTCACATTGCATGTCTTAATTAGAGCGATGAATGAAAGAAGGGACCTCATTGGATGTTCAGTGCACAGTATTGTCAAAATTTAGGATGTTTTTTAGGAGCAGTTGCCGGGGAGTTAGCTCACGAGGGAGCTTGATTTTACTAATTAAATTTCACAAAAACCTAGTGCATTACCAATTTCCAAGACTCACACGTATCGGATAGTACCGAACTTTGTGAATTACCAAATATAGTGAGAAAGATTCTTGGACTTAGGGTTAATAAGGTCCAGTGTCTCACCTTAGAGTGCACCCGATGAATTTTGTAAAGAAGAAGGATGGATCCTTCACATTTGATATACTTGAACTCTGAGGGGCGTGAAGACAAATGCTCTGGAGTGAAAATAGGTACCCTGATGCCATGAATAGATGACCTCTTTGATCAGATGAAAGAGGCGATTGGTATTCTAAAAGATTGATTTGTGATCAGGGTATCATCGATTAAGGATTAAGGAAGGTGATTTGTCCAAAAGCATGCTTCGAACTCGGTTCCCAAATACAGGGATTTTTTTTCATAGTACCTTCGGATTGACCCCATCATATAGAGTATTCATGAGCCTCATGAGGCGGCATATTCTAGAAGTACTTAGATCTATTGGTACAAGTCTTTCTAGACAGCATCCTCATCTATTCCAAGAATGAAAAGAAGAACATGAGGAACACTTACAAGTAGTGTTGTCTCGCCTTGTGAGAGAAAAAATTGTGTGGGAAGTTGTCCAAAGGCTCTTCTTCGGAAAGATTCACTACATAAGAGTCATAATCATTTTAAATTGCGAGGAGATCTTTGTCAGACCGAGAGAAAAGAGTAAAATAAATTATCACGATGTCGATTGCTGAAAAATGCCAATAGAGGTGAGAATCTTCATGGGGCCAGCGATTCCAATGCTCGAAGGTTTGTGGAAAGGATTCTCCAAATAGTAGAACCCATCACCACTTGCCCAGAATGCAGGGTTAGGTATATGAAATAGATGAGAGAATAATGCTGAATGTAGATTACATTCATCCGAGAGCTTAAAGAGGTTACTAACTAGTGTAAGCCAGTTCTATGAGTGTTGGATATGAAAAAGGAATTCACGGTCTGCACAGATGCCTCAAAACAAAAGTTGGGAATGTCAGGATGGAGGAGTGATAGCTTGGCCATCTGAGGAAGTTGAATAAAACCACTGAAGAGCTATCATGACTCATGATTTAGAGCCTAGCGGTGTAATGATAGCTCACTTTGGAGCACTATCTTGTAAGATTGAAACTTGAGCTCAAAATAGACCATCCAAGTTTAAAACATCCCTTCACTCAAAGGGATTTGAATGCGAGGCAAAGGCGATGGAATGAGTTTATAGCATTAGAGTACTATTTTGGTGCTAAGTACATCAAAGGAAAATTGAGTGGCGGATGCGTTGAGTTGGAGACCATGTATCTTCTCCTTGGTAATTTTAAAGGTCAATCTGAGGGAACATGTGTTGACTTCAACTCCCAAAGGAAGCCGATTGAGTATTTAAAGGTTATGACCTTGAGTGAAGGAGGTAGTTAGATTCAATGTGTGAAGGATATAGTGTGGAAGCAGAGGGACTATTGAGATATTGAGGAAGGATGTACATCCCTAAAATGGGGATATTCAAAGCATCATCTTGAAGAGCCCATGAGCACTTTATTGTGTGCATCGTGGTGTGAAAAAGATGTCTCTTGGACATGGGAAAATAACTTGTGCCTATGCAGGTAGAGCATGAAGTCTCTGATATAGTCCATTTAAACTGCAAATGTTCATGTCAAGCAAATGAAGAAGTCGATCACCATCACTTACTGATGTGGCCCTCCTACAACCACATGATGTTCCTATGTCTAAACAAGGAAGTCATTTCTATGGATTTTGTTGGGTTCACTCCTCTTATAGACACAATCATTCTAATACATGATAGTAAAATAAGTTAACCAGAGTGCTCATTTTATTTCGGTTAGAGACACTTCCAATGTCAGCGTGGCACGTGTGTTTTTTTAAGCGAGGTTATCTGTTTGCATGGGATACCTAAAAAAAATCATTTCAGATAGGGACTACAAATTAACTTCTAGGTTTTGGACAAGATTCTGATCAGTGCAGGGACTAGAGTTAGACTTAAGAACAACATCATCCACAACAGATGGGAAGATTGAGAGAATAAATCAAGTCATGGAAGACATGCTTAGGATGCATGTCATGGATGAAAATCAAACCCAGTGGGAGAAGTACCTACCTTTGGTTTAGTTTTCCTACAATAGTAGTTTTCATAGCTCCATCGGGATACCACCCTGAGCTCTATGTGGAAGAGCCAAAATGCGAGAGCGTCGTTGAGTTGGAGATAGAACTAGAGGAACCGAATCTTAGTTAGGCGAGAATTGATTCAAGATATGGAGAGAATTGATTCAAGGGTGTGAGGAGAGACCCTAAAGGAAGCACATGATAGGTAGAAAAACTATGCGGATGCACTATGAGGACAGAGCCTAAAGTTGTAAGGTAGGAGACAAGTTTTCTAAAATTAAGTATAGAACCTAATAAAAGTACCATATGGTTGGGGAATGGGAAAAATTTGTCCTCGATTTATAGGACCATTCAGAATCAAGAGAAAATTGGACCCTGTGCCTATCGTCTTCTTCTCTGCCACCCCATAAAACTCATAATCTTTTTCATGTATATTTTATTTTCTATGGTATAATGGTGATGAATCCCATAAACTAAATTAAGAAGGTGCTGATGTCCCGGTTGGGAACCCTCACTGGTAGAACGTTATGCATATTGGACCAAACAGAGTCCGACAACAAGAACCATCTCACAGTGAACCAAGAATTAGGTCAATGGCACAAGAACTATGATCTAGGATCATGCCAAGGAACAGAGACACCAGTGAGACTATCCCTCACTTTTGACCACCTTGAGAATATGTTTCTCGAGGTTGAGTGTATGTAACACCACATTTTGACATAGACAAATATGAATTACTAAGGCCCTTTATTTTCTATTCAGTTAAACTTTAAGATGTGAACATTTGAATCCCAAATGTTAATTATAAATGATTTTATATAATGTCACGATCTACTATGTGAGATGTAAATTTTCACGAATGTTTAAAGTTATTGAGTATTCAGTGTATATGATGTAACATTATGTGAATGAGAATTTTTATGAATGTTTAAAATGTTATTAGGATGATAATTGGATATGATATAATCTATTTTGGTAAAATGATAATCTTATGAATGGGTATCAAAGTGAATTATAGGATATTATGGGATCTATTTCTAGCTTGAAAACATTGATTATTCAGGATGACTTGTGGTACAAAGGATACGAAGTTAGAAATGATGATGGTATGCAATTATATGATAATAATGCATAGAAATGTATGAGTTTATGTTACAGACTAATCATGGGGTTATGGGCTATAGAATATTAAGGATAATGAAAGTGGATATCATGACCACTGTTTGAGAAACATTATAGTATGAATATTTGTATTATTGAAATTATATTGGTTTTGGATGCATTGCTATGATATGTTGACTAATGCATGATTATGCTATTTTTTTTGTACTAACACTGCCCAAAACTATATAAATGATGACAAAACCTCCATTAACATGGTGCCACTGTATATTCATTGTAGGGTGTGGGCCCTAGTTATGATTAGGAGGGTGGAGACATTTCCCACCGATTATCCTCCGAAACCTACAAAGTCATGGGAGGATGTGAGTATTGAAGCTCCTGTCCCCAAGGCGTGTGATGATGGTACATGGGTTTCTGATGGGGAAGCTTGAGTGAGATGAAGTGACACTTCCACTTCTGAAAGGTTCTATTTGGAGGTGGAGTTATAGTTGACACTCCAAGATAATCCAATGAAGGAAGAGATAGGAATGGAGATAGAAATGGTTCAAGGGAGGAAGGATCAGTAGAAATAGTTGAAAGTATGGAGATTTATGCGATAGTGAAATTTAAATGTTTTCCCTTCTAAAAAGAAGAGTGTGTATATGAATATTCATAATTACATAACTAAACCACAAGTATCTAAATAAAATTTGTTAAGACGGATAATTATGATTAAAGGATTTCTCAAACATTTGAGTTGGTTTATTGTCTTGTATAAAAAGGAAACTAGTCTTGTTGACTTAGTTGGATGCATACATAAATTACTAAAAGGTGATAGTTATTGATTATTAGTACATGCCGAGACTTGTATGTACTAGCTTCATCATTTCTTGTACATATACACTAAATATGTATGAGCTTTCTTGACTTACTAATAATGTCAGTTAATTATTATGAATGTGTGAACCACTGTTCTTTTCCTTTGTACCATGAGATACCTTAACCTCGGGACAAAGTTTCACGAAGGTAAGGTTTATATAACAACCTAATTTGAATATATGCTTAAGGATTATTAAGTAAAATTAATTAGATAATTAATTGTCCTAATAGGGTTTAATTAAACAATGATTAGCATTAATATTAATTAAATATTTATTTATTAATTAATTATTTATAACTTTTGATTAGTAATTAATTACATGTCACATTCAATGACATGGGTAAATAAATTTAAGGGGCTTAATATTTTAATTTTGTTTAATTAAAATGCTTTAAGTATGCAGGAGGGGATAAGACATTAATATAAGGATAAGATATTAATGAGGGATAAGACATTAAATAAGAGGATAAGTGATCGAATTGGATGTCGGTGGCCACCCACTTTTCCAAATGAAAACAAAATAGCTTCACACGGCAATTTTGGCAATTTACCCTTTTTAGCAGTTTTAACTTCCGGGGGCCATTTTGAGGTCCAAATGAAGGATTTTAAATATATAAGAGTTCTAAATGATATCCAAAACCATTATTGGAGCCCAAAGTAAATCTCATGTGATACTACTCCTACTGAGCTATCCTGCACTTCTGCTTGGAGGTCGTATGCAAAATTTAAGACCACGGGAAGTTGATGCCTCCTTACCCAAAGCAGGGCCCACATGACTTTGGTGTTCATCTCCTAGGGTTATGTTTTTGGATGTCTAGGACTTTTGGCATTCTCGTTTTATTGTAAAAGGGCCATATCCTCATTTATGATGATCTTCTTAGCAGTCACGAGGAAGTAGCCGTCACATCTCTTCTCGGAGATAGATGCCACCATTCTGTAAGTCTTTCTTTCTATGTCCTGAGTCTGCATGCATTTCTTTCATTAATAGAAATCATGTATTACTGTATATCTTTGTTTATGGTTTCATCTCAGATAAATTTATGTTATATTATTAAACACCCTTCTCGATATCTCATGCGTTTTCTTCCAGTATATCCTCGATCTCATTCATTCGCGAAAATAATGCGGATCGGTGGTACGGAAATGAGAACATCTTGATCATTTTCAGTGCATGTCCCACGACGAGGTAAGTGTAAGTTAGGTCTTGAATTATCTCTCTTAGATAATCATCACCGCGCACCAAGAAACCCTCAATGCGAGGAAGAAAACAACGAATGACGATCCTATCAATGCCTCTTTGCTTGAGAAAGCTCTCCGCGACGGAGGATGAAAATGATGGAGAATTTGCCCACATCCTTCAACACACATGCGATAGCATCGGTACATCTTCATCAATGACCCACTTTGGAGGCACCTCGCCTTTCAAAGAACCATAAAATTAACTTTGATATTCCTATATTTGGAAGACAAATAGATGTAGAAGCCACAGAAAAATGGTTAACTCTGCTAGAGGTTATTTCTTTGTTCACAATTTTTACGACAAATAAAGATATCACCTTAGCACTCCTTAAATCTCTCCTCATGTCAAACATTGGGCAGAACTAAAGACAAAAGTTCCGCCGGAGAATGCAGAATATATGGGTTGATCACCTTGGGATTTTGTGGATCGCGAATCAAAGGAGCGATGTTACCTGATTGTAACTGAGGACCAATACGTAGAAGTGGACCAAGCTCTTGTGCAAGAGGGGATAGCGGTCTGGAGTTCTGTACCTTCATGCCTTACACCAAAAGTACAGGTATCAAAGAATCCGGCGACGTTTGGTTCACCGGAAATACTTTTGATAGGGCTCTACGAGATACATCTGGTAAATGGATTACTACGGACATCATCACTCGGTGTTGCTTCTCGATATGTTATTTAAATTGAGGAAAAGAGATTTAACGCAGAACAAGCGGGAATTTAGATGCGCAAATCCCGCAGCAACCAAAATCCTGAATGAACCTTCTAACAAAAGTTTCTGAAAAGCGGTCCAGACACATGAAAGAAGGGTCTGAGAGGAAGACAAAGAAGAGCGAGAAAATGGTCGAATTTCCACAAAATAACTAACAACACGTGGAATGTTGCTCCGAAAATAGTCATTGGTGAGTGAGATCAAGACAAAGGCTAACCCTCATTGAGAATCACGATTAAATAATGAAACAGACGGATCATTGTATGAGACCTTTGCTATTATGCGAACAACAATTCAGCAGAAGAACCATGAGATCAGAAGAGGAGAGAACCTTTTCATTCCGCCGGATGTAGGTGAAAGGACCTTGCATTTATTGATAGCGAGAAGCGAGGAAGAGCCTCATCTCAGCATAGATCATCAAACTGTTAGGATTATCGACAACACCACACACACAACAATACAACATCCCGAGGTGAAAGCCCGGCGAGGAAGAGATCTTGTGTCAGCCAACAATGTGTCCCGTTGTCATCGACATCAACCCTTCAAGGAGGATGAGGTATTATGTGATGTTTCCCACTAGATGTATGTGATATTATCTTGGGCCAGCCATATATGTGAAGACACCATGCTAATTTTGTAAAATTGACCCGTAGTGTCATTGTTACTTTTAGGATCGCATCTCCTACGAGAATACCGAAGTGGATTCCGACTACTGTTCTATCTAAAAAGTTCCACAAGGTAGTATCTTATACTTTGCCAAAATTCATCTTCTTCTGTCTACATTTCAAAAGGAGAACAAAGGACAACGCAACCACTCTGTGCTGGCACCTTCTATCCAGCGAAGAAGAGTGACAAAGGCCTATAGAAAGATGCTAAAGATTCCTTCTTCGCCGTCCTCATGTATCTCAAATTTTTGAACAACCTCAGTTTCAACAAGTTCATGACAAACTTTCACAAACTAAGTAGTGCGACGTTTCCAACAAGACAAACAACTCACCCAGAATCTGAGATTCAACAAATGATTTTCCCTCTCCCAGACTCAATGCCAATGGAAGGTGCTTCCTAAAGGGTAAAGTTGATCCGGGTGGATGTCGGTGGCCACCTTTCCCAAATGGCTCAAAGCGGATTTCTGACAATTTGGCAATTTACTATTTTTTAGCGGTTTAGCTTTGGGAGGGGACCGTTGAGGGTCCAAATGAAGGTTTTCAAGATACTCTGGAAGTTCATGAAAATGATATTCTGAATAAATGATACCCTAAAATGAATCTCCTCTGATATGGCACCAACTGAGCTATCACATAGCCTAAAGCGGAGATGCGTGTCTGAGGAATTCCGGCCGGGAAGTTGATGTACTCACTTACCCAAACGGGGCCCACATGACACTTGGCGCTAATCTCTCTAGGGTTAGGTTTTTTGGATATCCTGGGTTTTGGAATTCCGTTTGTGTAAAGGCCAAAGCCTCATTGTGTCAATCTTTAGAATGTGAAATTATCACGTCACATCTCTTCGAGAGAGATAAAGAACATACCATTCAGCGAGTCTTTCACTCTGTATTTTCTGAGTCTTGTGCATTTCTTTGATTAATGAAATCTTTTTATTCGCTGTATATTTGTGTTTATGGTTTGATCTCATTACATTCTATTTACTCATTATTAGTTATCGTGATATCTCGTGCATTTTCTTTATTATATCCTCCACGATCTCATTTGTGCGAAAATAATCCGAGATCGCTAAGATATTAAAAGGGAGATAAAATTAATGAGGGGGAGGAGAGTCCGTTGAAGGAGGATATGATGAGGGAAGATTCTTGTGTGGAGGAGGATTCTTTTGGGAGGGAGGAAGCATTTTGACGGGAGGATATATTTATGTGGGAGATTTTTCTATGGAGATCTCTGGTGTTAGGAGTTTGGTTTTGGGGGTTTTTGGTGAATCGGAAGCGAGGCCTTTGGTTTTTTGGGGGTTTTAGGCATGGGGGCCAAGATATCCTTATGGTATCCTAGAATATGGGCAGATAGGCTGCTCTATGGGAGGAGAAAACTTGGTTTTGTGCTTGATGTTTGACCACAATTCAGCCTGGCATTGGACCAAGCAGACAATACAAGTTTAACATCGGCAGTCAATTTATTTGTAAATTGCTAAATTATTTACTTGTAGTTAAATTTTAAATTTTTTCGAATATTATATTCTCATATGATGGAAAATGAATTATTTATGTATGAGAAAAGAATTATATGTTTTAGAATTGTATTAAATTTATAGTTTAATTTAGTATGGTCACTACATAATTCCTTCAATTCATCTACCAATGGTTGTAGGTAAACATACATATTCTTCACTTGTCTTCTACAAGGGACTATAAGATACAACATAAGATGTTAATTCTTCTTTAACAACCATGGGGATATGGGTATTGATCACTACTACACATAAAGATAATGAATTCGAAAATTCGTTTTTGGAGGGAATATGGGTTCACATCATCCATTGATATGCTGGGTCATAGAATTGATACTTCATCTTGATTATGCTGATTCATAGAATTCATACTTCATCCTTGATTTTTTCTAGCCATGTATCATCTATATGCTTCATGGCTATTGAATCTGTTGGGATTCACATAACTCCCGACTCACTTCTATACAAGGCATGTCATCCTTGCAACATAGCTAATTCTTTGTAACGAAAGAGACTTTGAATCCTTAGGATTATATGCATGTTCTTCAATATCTTATTAGGAGGACCATATAATTTACCATTTTTATTTGATTTATGGTACCTGTCATGCCTACATTTTGGACACATCTCTTTGTATGTATATTCTCCTCTATATAGAATACAATAATTCAAAATGCATGATATGATATATACTCAACATCCAAAATTTTCAATAACTGTTTTTCCTTTCTGCAACTACTGGGAAAAACATTATCACTAGGAAGAACCTTATCTTTGAATATCTTGCAATCAATGGCAACAAAAATGTACAATGTCATCTAAATTTTATAAAAGAAACCATTTCTAATGTTGATTGTGTGACAAGATTTATCAAAATTAATATACGACACTTTCTGGTCAATTACTTCAATATTGTCGAGAAACATGCATTTGACATGCCAAACTTTTCTTTCACGTTGTACAATAACATTGTTGTCCCAAGCTAGGTAGACTTTGACCGGGAACTAGGTCCAAAGAGAGGGGTGGTGGAAGAAAATTTTAGGCTTTCAAAAATGGTATCATTGATATGAGCATCATCCCCTATCTCATTGTTCTGGAATGCATCTAACAACATTGTCTTCATGGCATTCATATCCCGTAAGTAATCATCCATACCAACCTCTTTTTTATTGTCTCCATTTCCAACTTTTGTAGAACTATTGGTATTGTTGTATTCATTCCTAATTGATGAATATGGACGTACTAGGAATTGAATAGGTGGTTGATTCAACCATTCTTGGTGCACTTCCTCTCCAATTTGTACTCTCATTGCATCCTTCTCTCGGAGTGACATTATTTTGGGGTGAAACGAAAGATGGAAGGTAGGTCGCTCATCATCAGAAGAATCATAATTTCAAAAGTATTGAACATTAGTACATCGATGATATTAGTAAGAACAATGCAATTATTTTTTTGTTCAAATTACATTATACCAAACAATTATTACCATCGTTGTTATCATTGAAATTTCGTCCGCACATGGCGACAAGAACTCAGCATCGTCAAAACA
>SNQJ01S0130054.1:0-17023 GCA_010110895.2 Picea sitchensis
ACATTCAGTAAATACAAAAGTTACTTCAGGGATTTTTCCATGGTTACTTGCTAAGAAAACCTTTAACATATATGTATAATATCTAAAATGTCTCAAAGAGTGGAAATTCACTAGCTGCTTGTGAATGGTGTCAACTAGGAATTTATCAAAATTAATTTGGACTAAATGACTAGAATTTGACTTGAAAAAATCAAAAGAAAACCAAACATGACTTCAACAACAGATTTATCACTATCTAGACCTAGGACCCGACTCAACAAGGAACAAAACCACTGAACTTCAATGAACATCATGTTGATACTCATTGGTAAGGACAGTCTCTCTGACATTTTTTCAGGTTTAATGATTTGTTGTAGAAATTGACTTTTGAGCTCTGGCTGACATTCTCTGTAAACCCTAATCACTTTTCTTCGTTGGATGGATCATAATTAAAGGAAAATTCTTCTGGGATATTGAGTGACTTTCATATTGACATATTATCTATTCTACATAGGCCTTAAGACCCATGTTTATTGACAATTACCATTTCTGAATGGGAATATTGCTCAACGCACCAACCTACGAATTCAAGAAATGGGAAAGAAACCTTGACAACATATGGGACAATGGAGGCCTGAACTACTTCTAAAAATGGAATACTCTTTCCCTTTATATCATCCAAGTTGCCTTGATACACATAAATGGGGTAAATAGTGATATTAGGGTCAAATACATTTGCATCTCTGTCAATTAGGGCTTCCTCATTACTTTCAGGTCCTTGCTCTGCTACTGATAATACTATGGGATCCATGGCAATGACATAAATACCTGGAAACAAGTTTTGATGGTGCAAAGCTGGACTACAACAAAAAAATGGCGGTCGCGATAGTGTTCCAACGGTCCACGAGTTTGAAAATAATAAAAAATAAAAATGTCAAATCCACCTTTTATACTTTTCAATTTGAGGAGATGTGGACTGGTGGTTTTGGAACAACCTGCTTGTCATTCCACAATCAACCTAACACTGACACATACTCTTCAATGGAAACCGTGGTTTGGATTGCGGGACCACCCTTCAAAATTATCCCTCACGCAACTTCAAATTTTGCAATGCTTCGTGGCCGTCGATTTTGATGGATCGTGATTAAAGTTATTTCCGGCCCAATTTAATTTATTTCTTTGCCAAATTTAATTGCTTTGTGCCTTTTTTAACCTTCCTGTCAATATGTCTATTTTTTTTTAAATAGATATATTTCGTCGCTCTTGCAACCACACGGGTCGTCAATAGTCTCTCTTGCGACGATCATCCTAGGTTTTTGTTCATGTGATGATTGTCCTCGGTCGTCTCTCTTGCGATGATCATATTCGGTTTTCATTCTTGTGATGATGATCGTTCGATGTATCTCTTGCAACGATCATCCTCAGTTGTCGTTCAGGCGATGATCGTTCTATGTTGTCTTTCTTGCGACGATCATCTTTGGTTGTTGTTCTTGCGACAATGACTGTTCAACGTCTCTCTTGCGATGATCATCCTAGGTTGTTATTCTTGTGATGATGACTATTGGGTGTCTCTCTTGCAACGCCCTTTGTAGGTCGTCTCTCTTGCGACAAGTTTTGTAGGTCGTCTCTCTTGCGATGACCGACGTAGGTCACTGCTCTTGCGATGTTATCCTAGGTTTGTCGCACTTTCGATGGAGTGTGAAGCGACGTTTGAGGGGCCCAAGATTCGTCGCAATATCCACAACATAAATTTGCAAGAGCGTCGAAACGATCATCGCAAAATGACCCAAATTTAGTAGTGTTAGCTCGATACTATTTGTATTTTATGTAACTTTATAGAAGTAGTTTTAGTTGAAATTCTTTATTTCCAACAATTCCTCTAATTAACATTTTTCTACAACTCTAGTTCTTTTCATTGCTGCAACTCATGATTGTTGTAACTCAATGCTAATATTGTACGGTATTTTTTCTGACTAATGAATGATAACTTGTAGCATATTTTATTTATTTTCATTTATTTCCAACAATTCCTCTATTTAATACTTTGCTGCAACTCTGGTATTTTTCCATTGTTGCAAATCTTGTTGCCACCACTCTATGTTGACATTACAGAACCATGTCTTCTGATTAACTTATGTGTAGTTGTAGTATCTCTTATTTATTTTCATTAATTTCTAGCAATTCCTCTATTTAACACTTCGTTACGACTCTTGTTGCTATAACTCCAGTTGCTGCAACTCTCGTTGCTCCAACTCTACACTTACATTACAACATTTAGTTTTCTGGTTAACAATTGTTTTGATTGCGGTTTAGGTTAGTTTATTTCCTTTTTTTATAGCATAGTGTGGCTTGATTTCTATATATTGAGGTTTATTTCATCTTAGTACATGAGCCATACCATATCTATCACATTAATAAAGATCATTCTAATACTTGAACAAGTCAACTTTGATTCTTGTGTGTTTTTATTTCCTGCAAGAGTGATATTTACTTTTATGCAAGTGTGAAATTTACTTTCCTTCAAGTGTGACATTTATTTTCCTGCAAAAGTGTGTTTCCATTCATGTAAATGTGGATTTGATTGCAAGAAGTGGTGTGGTTTCATTTGGTAACTTTCTAAAGAATCTTTATGGATTTTCATTACAATTGATTGAGTGATATGATTTCTTTTTAGCAATTTCTAGAATGTTTTTCTAATCTTTTCTATGCATAGAGTTAGGGATCAACAAGGTAGATCCATTAGTTCATCCAAAAACCCCTATAAAACTAATAGTCCAGGTCACTCTCAAGAGGGAAAGGAGCCTAGTCAACCAAACTATTTGTCACCTACAACAAGTTTCTTGCCAAAAAGAGACCCGAGTCCTCCACTTAATAATTAGAGATTGTACAAGTTTCTATGTAAACAAAAAATCCATCTTCAAAATACCTGATTGGTGAAGAATACCACTTTGGGGATTTCATCTTTCTCAAAGCACCCTCAAAAAAAGAATATAACCCTTATACGGAGATTCCACATGAAATTGTCAAGGAAGAAACCTCTGCCTTCATATTTCCGATTAGAGGATCAAATGAAGAGACCAAAATGAAGAATATCCCTCATTAAACCTTGCCAAATTTTCACGGTCTATCCAAACAAGACCTCAACACCTTCCTCTTTGAATTATACATGCTTTCTAGAAGTTATGATTACGTATCGGGTGCCCAGAATTTGAAACTCTTCCCCGCCACACTCAAGAACGTTGCATTATGTTGGTTCATGGTCCTTGGTAGGGACAACATCCGCACATGGGACCAGATGATGCAAAAATTCCTGGAAATGTACTAAGATTATTGTGTGGAAAAAGAAAGGAGCGAGGAAGTCTTTAAAATGACACAAAATGAAGATGAGAGCCTTGAGGATTATGTCAAAAGATTCAACTATAATTTGCAGAGGACAAGACAAGGAGATTTGGTTCTAGAGACATGACATGTCTTATTCTTGAGAGGAATATGAGAGGATTGCATTGAAATTCTCAACCAGATGGGTGGAGGAGATATCTCCCAGCAAGATTATGATGTCATCTTGCAACTTTGTTGCAAATATTTCAGAAGTACTTCAAAAATGGGCAAGGGACCAAGAGATGTATTGACGAGAATGAACAAGATTGTTGGAAGTGGAGTTACAAGAGAATAAATTGGGAATATGTTAGAGGATTCCAAGACTGATATACTTTGTTCCTTAAGCTCCCAATTGGACACTCTGGAAATGAAGAAGAAGAGGGAAGAAGTAGAGCTAGCTTTGGCTATCTTTTTCCCACAGTGCAGAAAGAAACACTCGCGAAGAGAATTTCCATTGGATCAAATTGGGGTTTGTAGAATATGCAGTGAAGACCATGCTACTAGCAACTATCCATCCCTACCAAGATTGAAAGTTTTCTACTAGAAAGCTGAGGAACTAGAGAAACTAGGCTTTGTTTCTCAGAAACGACCATGGAAACCCAAACCTCAAGGTATGGTTCACGACTAGTCTCAACATTTTAATTCATATTGGACTAGCCCTTCCATGTAGTACACTTCTCAATCACGGTGTCTGCTAGCACAATCATGGATGGATACTCCTCCTCCAAGCCATTTTTGGAAACAAGGGTGGATAAATTCCACTTTAGGAGGCCCTCAACAAGCCATAACACAACCACCCATGTAACTTCTTCCCCCTCCATAGATGCAAACATCCACGTCAACCCCTCCTCAACCACAATTACCTACACAATCTATCCTTAACCCTAATATCAGGAGGCCAACCCAACCAACACAAGCTTCTAGACTTACCACCTACCCTACCTATTCCATCTCTTCCCTAGATTGCCATGATATCCATCTTCAGTCTTGGAAGACACTAATCAAGGACCAAACTCCCATTCACATTGAAGATTTGAATGAGGATGGCTGGAATGAATAACCAAAATAGCAACAATATCATAAACCTTCAGAAGCCTCTCATGCCCACCCTAAAATCCAATACCCACCCTATCCAGAAAGATTAAACCAAGAGAAACTTCTACTTAGCTCGAGTTTGACTTCTTGGGCGAACTCAAGAATGTGTGTTAAAATACCACTATTCCAAGCCTCCAAATATGTGCCTATCTATTCAAAAGTGGTATAGTTACTTTGTTTAAGGAAACCCATTAGAAAAAGAAAGGATCCCTAAATTGTCCATGTTATGGGAAAGTTGTCACACTTAATGATGGGGAGATTTCTTGCAGCCAAGTACACTGACCCTCGTAACCTGATATTTAATGTGAAGATTACCACAAAATTAATTGACCTTGGTGCTGCCATTAATGGCATGATGTGTGAGACCATGGAAACCTTAGGACTCACCAGTCTCAAGGAAACCCAAAATGTACTCCAACTTGCTAATAGATCAATTATCAAACCAAAGGGAATCCTAGAATATGTAGTGATGTCTATCAATTTGTGGGAATATCCAACCAACTTTATGATCCTACAACCCAAAACTTCTCTTGGAGGGTATTCTTTAATCCTGGGAAGGCCATGGCTGGCCACTACTGATGTTTACATCAACTATAGATATGGAAACATGACCATTTTCCATGAGACCTCTACAAAACGATTAACCCTGTATCTTCCCTCCAAACACAACATAGTTTTTGAAAGACCACTCTAGGCCGACAGAGAAGATAGTGATGAATAAGGAGAATCTCACCGAGTCATCTATATATATTAGTACCTATCCATCTAAGAAAAGACTAAGGACGATAAAATCAATGACTTCATAGCCTCTTCCTCTCCCTCAACCAACTCACATTTTCTTGACTGTGTTATGCACCCAAAAACACATGCTTCTATTGCCTCAACAAGTACTTCACCTTTAGAACACGAGTCCTCAACTGAAGAAGACCAAGGGTCCACCAATAAAACTATAGAAATAAGCCCCAAAAGAACTTTGAACATCAGTCAGGGGCTGATTGAACAACAACAAGAGTGCTTAGTGAAAGTGTTGCAAAGGCATAACAATTCCTTTACTTGGGATTACTCTTACATGAAGGGATTCCATACTGACTTATGCACACACCATATATACATTAAATAAGGATTTAGACCCATCCACCAACCCCAACACCTGATGAATCCAACAATGAGGGATTTATTAAAGGAACAACTACATAAATTTCTCGAAGCCAACTTTATCTATCCAATTTCTGACAGCCAGTGGGTCTCCCCTCTTGTCATTGTACCAAAGAAGAATGGTAAATGGAGGATTTGTGTGGATTATTAGGAACTAAAAAAAGAAACACACAAGGACATTTCCCGCTTCCATTCATCGACTAGGTCTTGGATACGTTGGAAATAAAGAAATACTTTTCTTTCCTTGATGGATTTAGTGGATACAACTAGATATAGATCACGCCCGAGTATCAAGACAAGACAACATTTACCTATCCATGGGGCACATTTTCCTACCGTGTTCTGCCATTTAGATTATGTAAGATTCCTTCCACCTTTCAAAGAGCTGTAATCAATATATTTTATGATTCAAATCATGATTGTGTGGAAATTTATATGGATGACTTCATGACATATGATGGTGAATTTGATGAGGCATTAGCAAATTTGGAGAAAAAATATGGTGGTGAATTTGATGAGTCATTAGAAAATTTGGAGAAAACATTAAAAAGGTGTAAGGAATCTAACCTTTTCCTCAATAATGTGAAATGTGCAATGATGATGACTAATGTCATTGTATTGGGGCAATGTATCTTGGCTAAAAGTATCCAAGTGGATCTAGAAAAAATCAAGCTAATAATAAACTTGCCTACTCCACGTTTGAAAAAAGAGGTATGAATTTTCTTAGGACATGTTAGTTACTACTGTCGCTTTATTCAAAAATTTTAACAAATTTCTCCTCCATTTTTTTCTTTGCTTAACAAAATTTTTGAGTTTTTATGGACAAAAAGCTGCCATCATGCGTTTGAAAGACTGAAATCCAAAGTGTCTGAGGATCCTATTTTAAGAGGGCCCAAATGGTCCCTCATGTTTCATATCTCTACCGATGCATGAGACACTACCATTGGATCTGTTCTGGGGAAAATAGACAGGAATTATCCATACATAATATACTATGTCAGCAAAAACCTCTTGCCCACAGAACTAGATTATATTGTAACAAATAAAGAGTTTCTTGTGGTAATATATGCAATTAATAAGTTTCGACATTACATCACAAGATATCTAGTAGTATTGCACATTGACCATGTGACCATAAAATAATCAATGAACAAACCTATCACTAATGGTGGGGTAACTAGGTGGTTATTGTTATTACAATAATATGATATAACCATCTTGAATAAACCAAGGAAGGATAATTTAGTGGCTAATTGTCTTTTAAGACTCACATCTAACGAGAATGAGCCACATGTAGAAGATTCTTTCCCTGATGAACACCTATTTTCATTTTCTAATAACTCTCTGTGGTTCACAGATATCACTAATTACTTTTCTATAGGTAGACTTCTACATCATTTATCTCCAAAGGAGCGACATAAATCATCAAAAAAAGTTGGACATTCTCATGGATCAATGATTGTCTCTTCTACAAATGATTAGATCTCATCATCAGGAGATGCGTGCAAGAAGACGATATCTACAAGATCTTGAAATATTTCCATGATGGTCCATGTGGGGGCCACTTTGTAGACAAGAGGACTGGGTACAAGGTACTTCATCAAGGTTACTATTTGCCCACTATCTTCAAGTATGCCAAGGAATATGTAAAACCATGTAATAATTTTTAGTGCAGGGGAAGACCGGTGCAATCAGACGAGATGTCGTTGTATCCATAGTTCGTATTGGAACCCTTTGATATATTGGCCCTATATTTTGTAGGACTAATCAATCCTCCTTCCTTCCATAATTTCGACATCCTAGTATGCACAAATTATATCACGAAATGGATGGAAGCCAAGGTACTCCTAGCCACAACAAAACAAGCAGTAGTGGGATTTCTTCATGAAGAAATCTTCACCAAATTCAAAATACCTTGGGAAATAGTTATTGATGGAGGGACTTAATTAAGTTCAAGCCTCATCAATTAATTGATGGAAAGATACAAGATCAAACACAAGGTTACTAAACCATATCACCCGCAGGACAATGGACAAGTAGAAGGGACAAACAAAATTCTTAAGGCCATCATCTCTAATATTGTTAGACTACACCTCAAGGATTGGGTTGATAGACTCCCTGAAGCTCTGTGGGCCTACTAGAAAACATGGAGGACTACTACTGATTGCACCCCATATGAATTAGTATATGGAAAGAGAGTACTATTTACGATTAAAAAAAAGATCCATACACTTAGAAAAATTTTACCGCTCGGAATGGACTTATCTGAAGCTCAGAAGTAGAGACTCCTCTAGATTAATGAATTGGACAAACTTCATCAGATTTTCTCACACCACACAACAATAATACAACATAAAAGACTCATTGGTACAACAAGTTCATTAAGAAGAATAAATTTAAATCTAGAGACTGGGCCTTGTTATTTGACTCCAAGTTCAAGGATTTCAGAGGGAAGTTCTACACTCGATGGCTCAGACCTTATGAGATCGATACTGTATATGACAACAAATCCATCAATCTTCACGCCATTGATGAAGAATGAACTCCTCCAATGAAAAATGGATATAGGCTTCGATTATATCATAGAACCCTCTCCAAGGAAGCCTTTTTAAGGAAAATTACTAGTGGATGGCCCGACAATGATCTGAAGATTGTTAAAAAGGGGGAACCCCTGTTGAATAATCCATTCTTGTTAAAAAAAAACCATGTTTGAAAACCCTTAGGGGAATACCTGGGGACATGTTTTGTGAAAATCAACGTATGCTGGCACATGAGATGTTAAAAATAGATAGAGAGAGAAGAACACTTCACGATTTCATGATGGTTATGTCAAGATTCTTCCGGTCATAAGTTTTTACTAATAAAATATTTTTAGGATATACACGAGAGGAGAATGTTGTTGCTACGACTCCTATTTCTATGACTTCTATTTCTGCAACTCTAACACTACAACTCCATTGCTAAAGTACCATTAAACAATTCGGGTAAAGATGATTCCTACTGCGATACCATGTCGAGATGCATTTTTGGCCAATGTGTGGTGCCACTCCAAGAACACTGTTGCTGCAAATATGGAATGTTGTTGTAACTATGGAACATTGTTGCAACTCCGAGCTTTGTTGTTTCAATTCTGACACATTGTTGCAACTCTGAGCTCTGTTGTTGAAACTTTGTAACATTGTTGCAACTCCGAGCATTCTTTTTGCAACTCTGAACATTGTTGCAAATCGAGAGAATTATTGTTGCAACTCTGACTATTGTTGCAAATCTTGATGCTGATGGAGATCCTAGCTATTTTGTGGGGCCAATATGCCAACAATACAAAGGTACGATCCATCACGACCATGCATGGTAACTCAGAAGGTACATATATCAAACTCTGTAATGAGTAGGCATTGATTGGCATATTTATGCCCTAATTTCATCACTAAACATTGTCACACACTCATTATCACCCAACACATGACATAATTACTCTATGAAATTTTCATTCCCTTCCATATTTTCGAAATCTCCACCCTTCAGATCGTTCATTCTATGTTGCATCCATAATTTGTTTGACATCAGAGTAGGAAGAATGGGGGGCTCATTAAACCAAAAAGAATATACACATATTCTCTTGATGGAGGCATATGAGAATATCAAAGAAATTTTGTAGCAAGGAGGCTAGATGGAATACTTAAATAGGCTATGAGGGTACGATGACAATGTGGCACTCAATGTTTCCATAAATTTCAGATAAATTAGGACCGAAGTAGAATGAACAGTGGTGCAAGTGATAGAGGAGGTGATAGTAGAGGTGACCAAGTTTCCTTAGACAAGGGAACGATGGTATTGTTGATGAAGGTCGGAGCCTGAAATTCTCGAATAGTTCCTCAAAATAGGAGAATCCCTGGTCAATAAAGGAACAAGATTTGACATGACCTCATTTCCGATTCCATGGAAAGATGTTTCCATTGTAGTGCAGTGATACATCACCTATGAGGGCTTCTACGGGGTCATATACCTACAACACATTCTCCTACTGGACCACCTATGACATGGAAGGTTGGTTAACATGCCATTTTTTCTCTGGAGGAAACTGTAGACCATAGTTTCACATGCACAAAAATATGTCTTCCCTAGAGAATCCCTCGCACATCACGAGATCATAAACATTCTGGTTGAGAATGCATTTCATAATAAGGGTAGGACATGGAGCGAGGTTGTGAGAGAACCAACCTCCATTGTAACCCCACTTGGAGGAGATACAATTGATGCAAATCCAACACAAGATAATGGTGCTAGAACTCCAGAGGCCATGGCTACTACAAATCTTGAGGCCGAGATTGATGCAACTCCTGGAACTATAGCCCCTGAAAAAGAAACCCTCGAGGTTTTTTTTGTGACTCCTTAGAGAGACAGAGGCATCCATGAGAGAGATATAGAGGTAACATGGAGAAAACCCGCAACCAAAATACTGTCGAGGACAAGGAAAAGGATAACATGCGTTCCTAATCAGAAGAAGAAGAGGGAAAGATATAATTCCAGAGCTGCAACTCATAAAATAAAAAACACTGTTGCTACACAAGAACCAATAGGGGATGAACAAGATGAAGAAGCAGTTGCAACACAAGAAATTACCTCTTCTATCGCACCATAACGAACAAGGGAATATTACCCTGGAGATATGATGAGGGACGATCAAAGATTTTCTAGGCCTGCACTTGATGAAGAGATAAGGGCAGAGAACCTTTTTGTTACAGAGGAACCAACAAGGGAAACTTTAGGAGAGGGCCTTGCTGCAATTCTGGAGCTCTACACGGATGATGAATAAGTTGAAAATATAGAAGTAAACGAGGCCACTGCTACCCCAGAGCTGGCCAAAATCAAGAAAGATAAAATAGTAAGTACCCCTTTGCTTGTGCCTTTGTATATATCACTTTTAAGGCAACAATGGATGCTTGAGAAGAAGAACAAGAAGCTTCAGACCTCTCTCAAGTTATTAGGAGAAGATATTATAGAGGAAAGAAATTTGGATAGGCTAGACTATCTTTCACAGGCAACAAGATCCATTGTTGCAGCACCAACGAAGGACACTCACTCTGTTGTCACAAAGGCCATCCATCCTATTGAAACAACATAGGGTTCTAACCCTATCATCACACAAGAAACAATAGAGGACACTCACTCTGCTGTCACAGAGACCAATAACTCTGCTTCCATACAAGAACCAGCATACGAAAATCACCTTGCCGCCACACCAAATACAATAGGGATGAACAAGATAAATAAACAATGGAAACACAAGAAAATGATCCTATTGTTACATAAGAACCAACAGGGGGAACTTTAGGAGAAGGCCTTGTTGCAATCCTGCAACAATACCAAGAAGAGAAGGACCTTATTGTTACACAAGAACCAACAGGGGGAACTTTAGGTAAAGGCCCTTCTGAAATACTGGAAGATTACCAAGATGAGGAAGAAGTTGCTACTCCTGAGGTAGAGAAAATTGATTATGGCATCAAAAACCTCCAAGGGAGTCTCACCCTCTTAGACTCAAAATAATTGTTTGGTTGCATGGGGACATGCAATGATTTCAGCTAGGGGGAGATGGCGAGTTATGATATTAACATCTTTGTAGAACTTGTCCAATACTTTTTGTACACCCTTTTTCCCATTTCCATTCCATCTTAATGCCCTCTTTGTTCACAAAGATGCATTTTTGGTCAAGGTATAATTATTCTCTCAATATTCCATTTCAATACTTATTCTTATGCATTTTTAGGAGACTATCACCTTTTATGCTAACAATGGTATACAGGAACAAGGTTGCACATGTACCTTCCCAACACAAGAGTTGCAACTCCTGAGTATGAGCTACTGCAACTCCTTGCTCGAGCATAACTACTGCAAATTTGGGTTGCTAACACTGTTTCTACGACTCTTGTCGTTGCTGTAACTCTCATTGTTATGACTCTTGTTGTCACTACAACTATTGGTGCTGTGAATATCACTGTGTTGTGACTCTTTCCTCATTGTTGCTACAACTCTCACTATAGGACCTTTGCTGCAAATCACTATTTTTGTGACTCTCACTATAGAATCGTTGCTGCAACTCTGAGATGGGTGATGTAACTTCACGCCTACCATAACAAATCATCATTCAACCACACAAATATCATCCAGAGATTGGCCAATCAATGAAACAACCATGCAAGAACATGATAAAGGAAATTGGATTCCATAATGGAATGTATGACTCATCCACCACTTGCCATACGACTGATTTAGTTAGCATGCGCCCAATTTTTTCCATCTTTTTGAGAAAACAAAGTAACGAGATGAGACAGTCTAATTTAGTGGCTCTCCATAGATTCTCTTGATTAAGTTAGGAAGAAACCATTATGTATAAATATCCTCACTCTCTCTTAGCCAGGGGACAGAGAAAAAGCATAAGAAATTTTGTGAACAAAATTGTATTGATCTACATGTTTTCTTTCAATATAAGTTTTGTTTCTTCTTGTGATGGTGTGTTGAGCATTTAAGCGCCTTATTGTGTTTGTAAACCAATACCTCGCCTAAGGAGGTAGGCCCCCCTCATGTTAGAAAAAACAAGATCGTGGAGCAATAAAATAAAACAAATGTGGAAATAAAACACAAAAGATACACAATACAATAGAGACACACATATATACGTGGTTCACCCAGTGTGGGCTACGTCCACCAGAGAAATTGTCACATACTTCCTTTTTGTTATCCAACAAAATTAAGGAATACAAACTACAACTCAACAGTTGTAACTTCCTCTTCTTCCTCTCATAGTCTCCTCTCCCAGAATACAATAATCACACACATACACAGCTGCAATACAATTCCCTCATAAAAGAGGGTTGCCTTCTAAGGAAAAAAACCCTAAAATAACTTCTACTGTCAGATCTGCGACCTTATAATGAATGATCCATATTGACTATGAAATTACAATATTTTACAAGACAATTTTTCCCAAAATTTTGTTTTGGGGGAACTGCCCCTGAATCCCCCACTAGTGAGGGGATACAAAAATTGTCGTCACCCTCCTTGGACCCCCTTGGCGATAGTTGTGGGGGGGAAATCCCCCCCCACACCCCCCGTTAGGGAATGGGGTCGAAGCAAGGCTAAAACAAACCTCTGAATCATGAACATAATCAGGCTCCACAACCAACACTTCCTTAGCCTGGTATTATTTGTATTTTCTATAAATTTATAGAGTAGCCATAGTTGGACTTCTTTATTTCTAGCAATTCCTCTAATTAACATTTTGTTGCAACTCTAGTGATTTTCATTGCTTCAACTCTTGATTGTCGTAACTCAATGCTAATATTACAGAGTATTATTTTCTGACTAATGAATGAGAATTTGTAGCATCATTTTTATATTTTCATTTATTTCCAGCAATTCCTTTATTTAACACTTTGCTGCAACTCTGGTATTTTTCCATTGCCGCAACTCTTGTTTCTTCCACTCCATGATGACATTGAAAAATATTGTATTCTAATTAACTAATGGATAGCTATAACATCTCTTATATATTTTCATTTATTTCCATCAATTCTTCTATTTAACACTTTGTTGTGACTCGTGTTGCTGCAACTCTGGTTGTTGCAACTCCAATCGTTGCAACTCTTGTGACTACAACTCTTGTTGTTCTAACTTTGCACTTACATTAAAACATTTAGTTTTATGGTTAACATTTGTTTTGATTGCGGTTCATGTTAGTTTATTTCCTTTTTTTATAGCATAGTGTGGTTTGATTTCAATAGCTTGAGGTTTGTTGCATGTCAGTACATGAGCCATAACATATTCGTCAAATTAATCAAGATCATTCTAATACTTTAACAAGTCACCATTTACGCTTGAGTGATTTTATTTCCTGCAAGAGTGATATTTACTTTTCTACAAGTGTAACATTTACTTTCCTGCAAGTGTGACATTTAATTTCCTACAAAAGTGTGTTTCCATTTCTGCAAGTGTGGATTTGATTGCAAGAAGTGGCCTGATTTAATTTGGTGACTTGATAAAGCATCTTTATATCTTGAATTACTATAACTCATTGGAAATTACAACATCATACTTGCATATAAATTGCACAACAGTTTGTAAGTTCAATATGACCCCAGATTGATAAATAAGTGCACAGTTTCTTACAAAAGTAATTAGGAAGTGCTTGAAAAGTATGTCAGTTTCATTTGTAGAAACAATGCCTCATAGGCCCCCATATGAACCTCAAACCATTATGATATGGTTCTTACACCATCACAAAGGCTATGGGTGAAAAATATTACGAATTGAGTATTCCTCCTTTCCTTGACTTGCACCCAATATTTAATGTGGATTTGCTTTGACCATATTTCCCACCTTTATTGGACACCTTAGAGGTAGGTGAGAAATTGGCCCCTATAGAACTCAACCCCAACTGAATTGTGAAATATCCAATGGATCAGATCATGGACACTAGGATGAAGGGAACCTGCTAGAAAAATGTACAATTCTATTAGGTTGTCAAAGTAGGACAACTACTTCAGCAAGGCAAGTGGCTCACCAACATTCAAATTGAACAAAATTTTCCCCACCTCCCGAAGGAACTTGACACAATGGGGACCATTACTTCCTAAGGGGGAAGGAATGACCGAGGTGTATATCAATGGCTACCCACCTCTTCCATTGAATCATCACGTTTCTCCATCTTGTGTTAGAAAAATATGATCGTAGAGCATTAAAATAAAATAAATGCGGAAATGAAACACATAAGATACACAATACAATAGAGACACAAATTTATGTGTTTCACCAAATGTGGGCTACGCCCACCAAAGAAATTTTGAAGTCCTTCCTTTATTATTATCCAACAAATGAAGGGATACACCCTACAATGCATCTGTTGTAACTTCCTCTTCTTTCTCTCACTGTCTCCTCTCTCAAAGTACAATATCCACATTCTTCTACCACCACAATACAATTCCCTCATACATAAAAGAGGGTTGCCTTCTAGTGCAAAAAACCCTAACACAACTTCTACCATCAGATCTGCAAACTTATAATGAATGATTCAGATTGAATATGAAATTACAATATTTGAATTTCATTTAAAAAAAATCGTGGTGAAGAATTGTGTATCCTACAGTTTCTTTGCCTACATAAAAATTAGGAATATAATCAAGCTCCATAACCAACAATCTCCCACTTGGAGACCGGTCACAACAACTCCACTACTATTGTACTTGTTGGACTATGATCTACCTTGGACTTGGAAAATTTCTCATCTTCACCTTCATGCTTGAAGGCCAATTGAAACTGAGAAAGAACTTAGTTTATCCCTGGTTACTACCTTTGTTAACATGTCTTCAAGATTCTGGCTAGTATGTATCTTTTCCAACTTCAATTGTCCATCTTCCAAAACAAATCATATGAAATGGTACCTGAGCTGTATATGCTTAGTCTTAGAATGGAAGGTTGAGTTGTTTGCAAGATGAATTCCACTATGGGTGTCATGGTACAACCTACTAATCTCTCGCTTCTTTCCCAATTCCTCCATAAACCTCTGTAATCGAACCATCTATTTACTAGCCTTTGTAGCAAAAACATACTCTGCTTTCGTTGTTGAAAGTGCAACAACCTTTTACAGTTTCAAAATCCAACTTACTATTGTTCCACCTACAGTAAAAACATGCCCTGTGGTGCTCCTCCTTATATCTTTATCAACTTCCATATCTGAATCAATATATCCCTATAGAATAATGCTTGAACCTACAAAATATAATGCATGAGTACCAATACCTCTCAAATACCTGAGAATCCACTTCACTGCTTCCCAATGTTCTTTACCTGGATTTTTCATGTACCTACTCACAAATCCCACTGCATGTGCAATATTTGGTCTTGTTCACACCATCACATACATCAAGTTGTTAAGTGTTGATGAATAAGGGACCCTAGACATGTATTATATCCACTCTTGTGTCTTGGGACACATTTCCTTAGTTAATTTGAAATGGTTGGCCAAAGGTGTACTAACTGGTTTTTCATTCTGCATTCTAAACCTCTCTAACACCTTCTCTATGTAATCACCCCGAGACAATGTCAATTTGTGATTTTCCCTGTCTCGTGTTATTCTCATACCAAGAATTTTCTTTGTAGCACCCAAATCCTTCATCACAAATGAATTAGCTAGTTTATGTTTTAGCACATTTATATCCTGCATGTTATACCCTGCAACAAGCAAGTCATCTACATATAATAACACGATAATATAACTTCCATTTTCTAGCCTGTTAAAATAAACACAGTGATTAGAATGACATCTACTATAACCATGTTCTGTCATAAAATTGTCAAACTTCAAAAAACACTGTCTTGGAGCTTGCTTTAGGCCATACAAGATCTTCTTCAATCTACATACAAAATTATCCTTCCCTTTCACTACTACATATTGAAAAATTTGCAACGACCACTTGCGACGAAAGTACTCTTTCGTCGCAACATGCAAGAGAAAAAGTTCATTTTTTTAAAAATCCATCCCATATTCGTCGCTATCTCAACGACTTTAGTTTGACTAAATTATTATGGTCAATGTTCGTCGCAAGAGCGACGACTTTAGTTTTTCTGTCACAAGAGAGACAACTTACCTAACCTTAAAATTGAACGTTGAAAATGACCTAAAATAAATAGGTAAAAGGAATAAATATGTGTAGGTCACGTTTGTTGCAATTGAGACGATAGTGACCTAAAATTGGACTATAAATATTTGATGATTTAAATATGTTGCGACAATATTGCTATAACAATGACGGTTCCGAAAGGGTATTTTTGTGCGGAAGAATGTCGCAGAATGTTGTTAGAGGTGGGGAAAAAAGTAAAGCGGGTGAAAAGGGTGATGGTATATGTTATTGCCCTTGTAAAAAATGTTGCCTCGGACGTCCCGTAAGAATTTTAATAGCAACAACTACAAAACATTGTAGGAAATATGGTCACATTGATGGTGGGTCGAATGAATATCGTCCCATGGTAATTAGCTATATATTCATTATCTTTTTTTATTTTGTCAATTTTATATAAAATTATATATATGTATGTATATATATTGTTTGAATGTTTGTTATAGTATACACTAATTTTGCATGATTGTCTGTAATTATAAATTTAGAGTTGCCCTCTAACTTTCCGCAGAATATTGCACCAAGTATTAGTAGAAATGATGTTGTACAAGCTGAGGAACATCATCATGACCAAGAAAATGAGGATCTCATGGAAGAAGATGATGGGACAAATCAAGCTAATAATCCCATGGAAGAAGATGATGGGACAAATCAAATGATCCAAGATTTGTTTTCGCAGCCGGATGAGGATGGGGAAAATGCTGGTATTTATGATGAACCTCTATTAGAAAAGGTAAATAAAC
>SNQJ01S0130057.1:5198-31153 GCA_010110895.2 Picea sitchensis
TTTTGTATAGCGATAATCAGGCTTTACAATTCATAACCAGACAGGAGAAGTTAAATCAAAGACATGTTAAGTGGATAGAGTTTATGAAAAATTTAACTTTTGTCATTAAACATATTTCTGGTAATGCTAACAAAGTTGTTGATGCATTGAGCAGGAGATGTCTGATTCTGCAGGAATTTCAAGTGAAAATCTTAGGGTTTGAACACCTTAAGGAGATGTATTGTGATGATCCAGATTTTAAAGATGCATATGAGGCATGTGAAAATCATGTGCTCAGAGACAGAAGCAAAGTATCTGATTCAAGATGGATTGTTGTTTAAAGGTTTCTAGTTGTGCATACCAAAGTTCTCAATGAGAGATAATATGCTGAAGGAAAGACATATTGGAGGTCTAGCAGGACATTTTGGCCATGACAAGACATTTGCACAGTTGAACAATTCATACTATTGTCCAGGTATGAGGGCACAAGTGAAGATATTTGTGGAGAGATGTAATATTTGCCAATATGCAAAAGGAAAGAGACATAACATTGGATTCTATAAACCATTGCCTATTCACGGTAGGCCTTGGGATTCAATAAGCATGGATTTCGTGTTGGGATTTCCAAGGACACAAAGAGGAAGTGATTCCATATTTTTGGTAGTTGATAGATTTTCAAAGATGGCACACTTTATCCCATTCCAAAAGACTAATGATGCAACACACATTGAAATTTTGTTTTTCAAGGAAGTTGTGAGACTTCGTGGGTTACCTAAGAGTATTGTCTCAGACAGAGACACTAAATTGGTTGGTGATTTCTGGAGAACATTGTGGAAGAATATGGGGACAGAACTATCTTTTTTTTCAGCGTATCACCCTCAAATGGATGGACAGACTGAGGTGGTAAATTGAAGTTTAGGAAATTTGTTGAGGATTATGGTCACTGAACATCATAGCCACTGGGATCAAATTCCATCACAAGTGGAGTTTGCATACAATGACTCACCAAACAGAAGTACAGGAAAGAGCCCATTTCATATAGTATATGGGATGAATCCAAGAGGATTGTCATAGTTGAGAGATTTGGAGCAGAATGAATTCAGAAGCGTTGGAGCAGAATGAATTCAGAAGCGCTGGATCAGAAGACTTCATTGCAGAAATGTAGAAGCTTCATAATCATATCAAAGAGAAGTTGTAGAACAGTCGTAGAGAGTACAAACACAGAGTTGATCAACATAGGAGAAAAATTCAATTTGAAGTGGGAGATCAAGTTCTAACACATCTCAGGAAGGAAAGGTTCCCAAGGGGAACACATCACAAATTGAAGCCAAAGAAAATAGGACCGTGCAAAATCCTAAGGAAATTTGATGAAAATGCTTGTGCGATAGAGCTACCAGAAGATGTGGGTATATCGCCCATATTCAACATTTTAGACTTGTATCCTTATAGGGGAGATGACACTAGAGAGTCAGAAGATCAGAAGGAGATCCAGTGGAAGAAGCAGATGCATGTAGCAGAAAAGCCACAGATGGATAAGATCATTGATCAGAGGATTGGTAAGAAGACCAGGAGAAATACTTATTTTGAGTATTTGGTAAAGTGGAAAGGATACCCAATAGAAGATGTCAGTTGGGTAAATGAAGCGGATATTCAAAAGCATGGAAATTCAGTGCAGGAGCTCATGGACATGATTGCATGATTTTTTGTCCAGAGGAGTATGATGCATGAGCATTGTCATCAAGTCGCAAGTGGAAGACAGCTCAGCGCCCTAGTGTGCATTTTGAAGTGATTTTTGAATATTAAAGATGGCATATCACGTAAATATATTCAAAATAATGTAATTAAAGAACATCTTAAATGTTTAGGAGATGAACCATCGCATGAGATCGATGGGGAGTGTATATTTATTTAATGTAGTAGATTGCAATACAGATTTGAAGCGTTTTCTCTTATCTTTCTATCTAAAACATTTATTGTAATAAATCCTTAGTAGTTGAAAGCTTTTAATTTGATAGGATAGCACTAACTAATTTGGAGGGAAAATCTCTATGAGCTCTTTTGTATAAATAAATGTATTGTATGCTCAAATGAGGTTGTTGTTGCAATTTAGTTGAAAGTTGCAAAGAGTTGTTGTTGTTGTTAAGAGTTGTTGAGAGATGTTGAAGAGCATTGTATGATACCATGTACATATCATTTGAATGAATATAACAGAGAAGCATTGATCCACATGTTTGGTGTTGATTTTACTGTGTCTATCTGAATGAATGAATGAATGGTAGGATTTTTGTTAATTGCAATTCTCTGGTATTATGTATTCGTATGTTATGAATGCATTTACATGGTTGAATGTATGAATCTGTGAGATATTAGATAAGTTTCAATTGTTTCTCTTCTATGAGCATGTGCAAGGAGTGCATAAGTGTCCGCAAGGTGTGCGTTGACAGAGTCTATCCTGACTCAGAAGCTCGAAAGAGATAACATGAAACTTTTGTTTGCAAGGAGTGCATAAGTGTCCGCAAGGTATGCGTTGACATAGTCTATTTTGATTCAAAAGTTCAGGAGAGATAACTTGGAGCTTTGTATGCAAGGATTTCATATTTTCCGCAAGGAGTGCGTTGACAAATGCTTTTGACTCAGAAGCCCGGGAGGAGTAACTTAAGAGTATTTGCAGAAAAGTGTAAAGAATTGTTGCAAGGTGTGCACAATCGCCCATAAAGAAGCTAAGTTGTGGAGGAATATCTGTTGCAAGGCATGCACAGGGTCAATTTTGATGAAGTGTCGAAGAAAACGCTCTGAGGAGTTAGTAGTTCGAAGGAAAAACAAGCTCAGAAGAGGTAGGGGCAAAATTTCTTCAATAGGGAGGAGCCCTTTAAAATTTTGTAATTTAATGAGCAAAGATCCATTCAGGAGGAAGCAGGATCATTCCATACTATCATATCTGGGAGAGTTGCAGAGGTTAGTCATGGAGTCTTTCGACACTTCGTAATTCAGAGGTTTGAAAGTGGTTTAAGGAGTGGGGATCGTCGAAGTCCTCAAGCCGCGAAGTAATCCCAGTCATTGGTTGCAACGAGGATACATGGCAGCAAATTGGAGAGTTAGTGAGAAATAACTCCTGAAGATTTGTTTGGAGCAAGAGAAACTTCGTGAAGTTGCAAAGAACAAAGTAGATTGCGACCTTCTAACTGAGGGGGACATGTGTCGTCAGATTGCGGGATCTAGGAGCACGCATCTGGGAAAGAGGTAAGAAGTTAAATCCTAGTTGTTGATTGTGTGGACACATGGTGTCATCTCTGTCACTTCGGTGATAGAGTACTTCAGGGAAAAGGAGTGTTAAGACATTCGAAACTCCTGAACACTAAAGTCCTGAAGCGGATCACAACCATTGGTTGTTGGAGAGACGAGAACCGTAGATATTATGGAGTAATTTTGTAGTTCAAAGTTCAAAGAAAAACGGGTAAGTTGCAGTCAAAAGCGTCAAAGCCCAAAGTTGTGAAGGGGGTTGGCTTGAGGTTATAACTCGTGTTCATATTGAAGAATAGCCTAGCGGAGGAGCTAGTGCTCGCCACTCACTGTTACCATAAGCGCCAGAGAACGGGGTCGCGGGTGAATTGAACTTGTGTGGTAACAAACGGGGGCCTGTGTAAACTGATTCCAGGGTCTATTAGAGGCCCGAATAGCCGATTCGGCTCAAAAATTTGAATATCCTTGACCAGAAGGTCACGCGACCCCTAGGAGAGGAGGGGGGTTGCATCACTATCTTCAGAAGAACAACAAAAATGGGTGACCAATATGTTGGGTTATGATTTTGAAATCATCTACAAAAAAGGGAAGCAAAATTTTGTGGCAGATGCACTCTGAAGAAAGGATGAATATGTTGAGGCATTTCTCTGTTTTATCTCGATCATCCAACCTGATTGGATAACAGAAGAAAGGGATGAATGGAAGAATGACAAAAAAAGTGTGGACTCTCATTCAAAGATTGCAGCAGGATTCCAGTGCATTAAATACATTTATGTGAAAAAATGATTCACTATGGTACAAAGATCACTTATATTTATGTAAGAACTCCCAACTCAAACAAAAGGTAATTTTGGAATTGCACACCTCTCTGGTATGAGGGCACTCAGGACTTTTGAAAACCTATCACAGGGTCAAGAAGGAATTTTTTTGGAATGGCCTTAAAACCGATGTTCAAAGGTTTATGGTAGAATGTTTGGTTTGCCAACAAAATAAGGTGGAAACAATTAAGACCCTAGGTATTTTACAACCATTAGCCATCCCAAGTTAGTGCTCGGAGGAGGCTTCCATGGATTTCATCACAGGGTTACGAAAGTCTGAATGAAATAGTGTCATGATGGTGATTTTTGATAGACTGACCAAGTACACACAATTTTTTGCACTCTCTAATCCTTTTAGATCCAGTACAATTTCCACTGCATTCATGGAGACAATTCAAAAGCTACATGGAATCCCAAAGATTATTGTAAGTGATAGAGATCCCATCTTCACGAGACATTTTTGGACAGAATTATTTTCTTGTTTGGGTACTCAATTGGCTCATAGCTCAACTTGTCATCCTCAATCTAATGGAAAAACTGAGATAGTGAACAAATATCTAGAAGGCTACTTTCATTGCTTTGTCTCTGGTAAACAAACATAATGGTTCAAGTGGTTACCCTTGGAAGAATGGTGGTATAACACTTCCTTTCATACTACAACAAAAATGACACCATTTATGGTGCTCTATGGATATCACCCATCGTCCATCACTTCTTCTCTAAAAGAAAAGGCTAAGGTTCAAGCAGTGGAAGATCACATCGAGCATCGACAACAAGTTCTCCAACTCTTAAAGGAAAACCTAACCATGGCATAGAATCGCATGAAACAACAAGCAGATCAGCATCATAGTGAAAGAAGTTTTGAAGTAGGAAATTGGGTATTTTAAATACTACAACCATACAAACAGATGTCTCTCAAGCAAGATAAGAAGGATAATAAATTATCACCAAAGTATTATGGCCCTTATAAGGTGTTGCAAAATATTGGTACTATGGCATACAAATTGGAGCTGCCTACATCTTCGCGAGTACACCTAGTTTTCCATGTTTCATGCTTAAATAAGGTTATAGGTGAAAACATCCTAGTTCAAACTATATTTCCAGAACTTGACGAGGAAGGAAAAAACATATTGGAGTCTGAAGCTATCACTGACACAATAATTTTCCAGGTGAGGAATAGATCCATTTCAGAGTATCTCATTAAGTAGAAGAAACTACTTGTTGAATATTCCACTTGGGAGGATGATTCTTTTATACAGAAGCATCCAGAATTACTCAAGCATTACAGACAACACTTGTCTGAAGGGGAGGGGCATGTTAAGCCCTAAATAGTTCCACATTACCCCTTAATTGGGGCATATTACATTAATATTTTTATTTTATTTATGTCAGCTTGGGTCCATTAGTTGCAATTGTATCTCCTAGTCTCCTATATATACTAAGGAGACATTTTCATTTGGAATCATCTTGTAATTGTGAATTCACATGATGTATAAGGAGGTTGCCCCCTCAAAGAGGCTTATTATCTAAATTTCTCTCTTTGTCAAGGCGTTGAGTTCTTATTTTGAGGTTTTTATGCTATTTTGATATTTGGTTCTTAACACATATGTTCTGAGGAACATGTTGGTAGCAGGGAGCGCATTATTGTTGAATGGTGACTACAATTTTCATGTGGACTTGAATTTAAGAGAAATGAGGAAGAAAAGAGATGCAGAAAAATTATAGAAGTGGAAAATTACAAGCATATGGTTGTGTCGGATGTAATGAAGAAAGGAGGGAGAGAATATGTCATTTTGTTTTCCCTTAATATGTCATTTTTTTGTTTGCAGGAAGAAAGAAATTTGTGGTTTCAAATGGAAGTGGATGTGCTTGATTGAAGATAAAATGCAATGGAAGATGTATATGCAGGAAAAGGAAATTGCAAGGATTACAGGGGTGTAGATGATGAAGAAGATGGCATCATGAAGATGAAGCATGATGAAAGTTGTTGAGTTGAAAACAAATAGCATATAGTCCAAAAGATGGGGGAAGATTATAAAGATGTTGCTGACAGAGATAGGAGAATATTTCAAATCTCTTGAGGAAGAAGACATGTTGTAGAAGAATGTTATAAGAGTGAAGGTTATTGAGGACCGAGTGTAAAGGTGTTGCATGGAGAAGAAGAAGACCCTTGAAAGTTGTCTCTCGTAATTTTCAATAATGTGTATACGTTGACATAATCACCAACTGAGGTAGTTTTTGTATGGTTGTGGATTGAGTCAAGGGAGGTGTAACATGGGAGCATGTGACTCCATGTTGTGTAGTTTCGAGCATGAGTGGTTGGCTACACTGAAGGCACTTTGTAAAATGCATGAAAAAGGGTAGTGGGATGCCCTGGATTGGATGTGACTCAGATTGAGTTGTGCAGGAGATGTGGATTGAGTCAAGGGAGGTGTAACATAGGAGCATGTGACTCCATGTTGTGTCGTTTTGATCATGAGTTGTTGGTTGCACCAAAGGCACTTTGTACACTGCATGAAAAAGGGAAGTGGGATGTCCTAGATTGGACATGAATCTGGTCCAATTATTCATGTGATGCATCAACGAAAAGTACCTAACTAGTGCTTGTACTAATGAGGAAATGGAGACAGAGAAGGTAGCAGTACCAAAGAGTGAACTTTTGTAGAAAGTTGATTTACAGTAGGAATAAGATGAAATTTCCAAATCTCCATGATGAGAGTATTGGTGTGTTATTGTGGTTTGATGTGCAGTAAGAGAAACAATGAGTTGATAGAAGAATGTGCAGTAGAGGAAGATGTCTTGCAGATAAGGAATGTAGAGTTTAGAGTGCAACATTGATGGAGTTGCATTGGATAGTTATATATGTGAGTGATTTACCTCATAGCATGAGGACAAGCTTTCTTGAAACCTAGGGAGTCTGATGCAGTAGCAACCCAATCATCTTGGGGATGACACGAAGAAGTTACTTACGAGGACATGACAGAGTTGTTATAGCAGTAATTAGTTGTTGCAGGATGTGAATGGGATAGATTGTTGGGAGTAACAACAGTGGTGCAGATCGATGGAATGTTACAAAGTTGCAGCATTTGGACTACTGGGAGTAATAGCAGTGGCGCAGATCGATTGAATGCTATAGATTTGTAGCATTGGAGTAGCTAGGAGTGTTGTTATAGAATGGACAAGTGTGTGGATGGCTACGAGGAAAATTGTTACAAAAGAAGTTGTGGATGTTACGGATCAGGTGGAGTGAATTTGTCAGAATGAATCTAGAAAGGACACGTGGGAGATGAAGAGTCATTGAGGAAAGGAAAAATCGGAAGCTGGAAGATGGAAGGGTTGAAGAGCATTGGGGAAAATGAAGCAAACATTTTTTGGAAAGAATAAAACATGGCATCAAAGATATTGATGAGAGAGCTTGCAGAGAACAAGAGGATAAATCTCGTGAGACAAGAGAGAAGTGGTTAAGGTTGCCATGGCCTCTCGCCTGGAAACCCAACAAATATTGTAATCTCAAATCTGGCCATTGAGACATTGTATTGTAACTTTTATGATGAATAAAATAATCATTGTTGCAAAATGAATATTTCTATGTGTGTGTGAATGAATTCATGTAGGATGTTGTGTGTTGTGTTCTTGACATAATTATGTATGAGTTAATGCCTTGTGTTAATGAGTAAATATTGTAGAGAATAGCGTTGTATGATATGGTTATGCAGGTGGCACGAGTCTGTGGAAGGTCGTGTTGCAGATTGTGGTCTCCCATAGGGAGGATGAGCGCTCTGGTTCTACAAGCATTGAGGGCTATGTTTGAGTACAGAAGATGTTCACAAAAGCTATTGTCTCAACTAGAGTTATGTATTACAATAGGAAACAATGGCAACAATCAGACATGTGTTACAACAGAAGTCATGTTGTTGCAACGGGGTGTGGGTACAACAGGATGGGTGTTGCAGTGTGAGGATGATTGAGTCACAAAAAAGGGTTTTTTCATAACAGAGATATGTCATGTGAGATGGGTTGCAGCAGAAGTATGTGTGTTGCAGTTGCAGATGTAGGCAAGTTGCAGTAGAGGTGAGTTGTAGTAGAAGGTGAGTTGCAGCGAGTTGAAGTAGAAGGTGATTTGCAGCAAGTTGCAGTAGAAGATTAATTGTAGCAGTGATTTACAACAAAAGGCAAGTTGCAACAAGTGAACATGAAGCCAGCTGGTAAGTATCGACTGGTGATTATGTAGAATCTGTTGTGGTGCTACAGGGAAGCGAACGTGGATATGTGGGAGCAGAGGTACAACCCTAGGGGTTGTGACATGAGCAAGTAAAAAGAAGGAAAATGTATCAATGATGGAGAAACATTATGACGATCATGATTCTTATTAAGCAAACAATGAATAAATCTTATGTTGTGAATGTACTCTGATGGCAGGGGGTGGATGCCTGCTATGTCAAGATTTGATCGATAAGCTCAGAATCGATGTTAGGGTCATGATCAAGAAAAGTAACTTAGTAGGAAATCAGAAGAATTTTGCACACCCCACCTTCCTAATGAAGCTCAGAGGGTTGGGTGTGTTACAGAGTGGTATCAAAGCTATGGTTCAAACACTAGACCTTCTTAAAATCATGATTCTTGGTTATGTAAAGGCTAGAGTCTATATGAACAATTTCCTTGTGTTTTTGGAATTGATTGAGAAATGTATATAATGCTTAATGCTTGGGACTAAATATATTATCCTTGTCATTGGGAGTGTCCCCCTTGAAAGTTAAGGCACTCTTCACTCATGATGTTGAAGATTACTGCTAAAATGGAATTGTCATATGACTCCAAGGAAAGAGTTTGACTGATGTAAAATAGTTGATACCCTATATTGCTAATGGGACTTAGCAAGTAACAATAAAAAAAGGGGTCAAGTGACATGTGAATAGGAGTAACTTTCTAAACTCATAACTATATTGAGTGAATATGATATTCCCAAAGAGGAAAGTATATGTTTATTGACTTGATCAGAGCATGCTAATGGCAATATTTGAATACATTGTTTGGATGCATGTAGTGAATGACTAGCTTTTGATGTGAGTGCTTACATGAGTCTGACTATGGAGAAAGAAATAGTGCTTGCTATAATTTGAGCCATACAATTATTACCTAGTTGACCCTATTATGAAGGTTAAATTTTTGTAGTATTTGGGGCTAGTAATGTTATTAAGTTGTAAGCCACTCCTCAAAAAGAGCAAGTGAGCATGTATGAAATTCTCATCTGGCAAGTGAGCAAGATTGTTCCATGAGAATGAACCCTTAGAAGATAGATTGATTTTAAGACTGTGTTGAAGGTGAAAGAATTTTTGTCCACCTGTCGAAATACACACACATGTGCATGTGTGTGTATATGTGTGTGTGTGTGTGTGTGTGTGTGTGTGTGTGTGCATGTGTCTATACACACACACACAGACATGTACATGTGTGTATATATTTATATATACACACACACACACACACACACACACACACACACACACACACACACATATATATATATCTTCTAATCAAGGTACTTACAGCTTTCAGGGAATGTCTCTAATCAATGGATCCAGAAATCAATGGACATGTGTTTATATATATATATATATATATATATATATATCTTCTAATCGAGGTACTTACAACTTTCAAGGAATGTCTCTAATCAATGGATCTGGGTTGCCACGAACTCATTAAAGCCCTTGTGATTGCAAGGCAGAATGGGAATGGTACTAATACTAACAAAATACAAACAGGTACCTCTCCTAGATGAAGTCTCTTGAGGAGGGAGTTAATAAAGTGTTTTTAGTATTAGGATATATTAGGTAGTATCTACATGTATATATACATGTAAATAGATGTACATGTACATTTATTTACATATATTTATTTGTGTGTGTGTGTGTACATATGTATATATACATATACACACACATATATTTATGTACATGTACATGTATGTATGTAAATGTGTGTATATACATACATACATATATATGTGTGTGTATTATACATGTGTGTGTGTGTGTACACACACACACACACACACACATATATATACACACACATTGTAATGTCCTCGTTGGCCTAGGAAGTATAAGGAATGGTTCTGCTAGCCTAAATTGGTTCATGTAGGCTAAGCCGGAAAAGTTACCTAGGGAACTTTTGCCTAGGAAATGACTTTATAAAGTGAAAAGGGGGAAAAGGGAGGCATCGGTCTTAGGCAAATAAAGTCACTTAAAAATTATAAAGTGTGCAAGCATAAAGTGACTTTAAAATAAAATTAAAAAGTAAAGTGAGCAGGAATTAATTCAATGAAGAAATAAAAGAGGGGAAAAGAGGAGGTGCCCCTCATTCTTGCATTCACTCAATTGGAAAATAGAATTTTGAGAGCCCTTGAGGAAAGAGTCTATGGTTTTTGCAAACCCTTGTGCATTTACTAGTTTTGGTGTTACAACGATACACCCTAGTTAGTTTGGAGAAGAGATCATTGCAGATTTCTTCATAGCACTTCAGTTGGTTAGAGTTTTCATCATCGGGTTGTGTTTTTATTGTTCAAAGATTGGGTTATTTGATTGGGGTGACTTGTTACTTCTAGTGGGTGATTTCTATTTGCTAAGAGTGAGTTTTAGTGTGGTTGAGAAGGATCTCTAAGCAGTGGGTTGAGTTACTCTTGAGAGGATCCATTTATCCTTTGGTTGGTCGAATTCTAGCTTGGTTGGAGGTGGTATCGTGTTACTGGGCGAGTTCACTTAGCAGTAAGGTCGTGGCACTTGTAAGCAGGCTAAGTTTTAATGTTTGGGGAGTCGATTTGCTTTGGGGGTTAAGGAATAACTCTGTTGGTCGCTTTCTCCTCACCTAGGCGACTTGTAATCCTTACTCAATACATTGTTGGAAGTGGGAAATAGAATATCCCATTGCTAGCTCATATATCTCTGATGGGCGAAGTCTCATCTCCAAACTGGGCACACTTCTTGACACAAAGATCAAGAATAATTTATTGTTGATTGAAGGAGTAACCACACGAAATGTTGGGTGCACTATGAGGCTAAAAAATGACTATTGGGTGTGACATACCCTTGCTGGGGACAGGCTGAGGAACAAATCAGATCCTTGGTTGTGGCATCTCCATGTTGGGCACATGTTTTGATCCATATCTATTGTTGGGGTTGCTTTGAACTGTTGGGGCACGGATATATTGTTAAATGAATGTATTTTGAGTGTTGGACTGCACATTACTGCCAAGGAAACTCGTGGGAATATTCATCAAATAACATATCTATTATCTACAGCTTGATATCCTTGCTATCATAGCCATTATATCAGGTTCTCAATTATTACTTGTTGTTTTCTTTTATTTTTGTGTATACCCAATGAGTTGGCTTCAAATATCTTGTTAAATGAGTTAATTCCTACATGAATTAAGACAGCAGTGAAATTGTTATTCTATTTGAAAACTTGTGTTGTTTGTTTAAATGTTTGAACCAAGAAATACATAAATATCAAAGTGGAAGGAATATTTGTACACCAAAATTGTTATTTACAAACTGTTTGATGGAAGATGTGAGCCAAATAACTACGAAAATGAAAAAATCGGTGATTGGGAATACTACAATGGTATCAGAGCATGTTCCTCTGCAGTTGTGGGCTCTAAGGGGCCTTTGTAATCATATTTATGAGACCATAAGATGAGCAGAACATTACCTACCGGAGACGTAGGGGAAGAACCCCAGATCCCCCTAGGTGGGAAGAAGAAGAAGTGGTTAGAGAAGAAGAGACGGGAGAGGCGGCACCATTTATTACACCTAAGGGAAAAGGAACTATGGGGGAAGAATATGATACCAAGATCAATAGTTTGTTCAATATCTTGAATGACTTGGCCAAGGGTCAAAAGGCCATGATGGACCTCATGGGGAAGTTTGCTAAGAATTCATTGGAGGGCACAATGAAGCAGAACCATAATGGTGATGGGGCTTCAAACAATGGAGAAGGAATCCACTCACACACTACCATGCATAGCCACCCCCACTTGTACACCAAATCCCCCAGACCCACTATGCCTCAATTTTTGGGGAATGAGGTCGCAGGTCCATTGATGCAGGTAGAGCAGGATGAGCCCTATAGGGAATATTTAGAGGAGTACAGGAGAGTAGGATATGATTTCCACTCAACCATATCCTTCATGGAGTTCTGTAATATGAAGAGCAGAAACCGACCGAGAGGGCCCATGAGGGCCAAGACACACAATTTTGAGTTGCAGTGTTGTTATTGGACTAATCGGTAGGTGTGGACACTAACTGATCTCCCTAGATCCACCTGGATCTAGAACAAAACACACCAGAACATGACACTTTCCTTAAGTTTTAGATATTGAATTTACTAACTAAAGAGGGATGAGTGACATACCGTTTAAATGTCAATTCCTCTCGCCATCGCCATCCTAGCTCCGTTCCAATGCTCATACCATGATGAACCTGCAAAAGAACACAACCAACCAAAGTGATAGTAATAGCATAAACTCAATATAAACCTATGTATGTGATCAAGGAATCATACAATAAAACACAACAAGCTTTATAGGAAAGAATCATATTACTGTATCATATTATTATATAGGAAAGAATCATATTATCAGTATCATATTAAATGTGAAAGAGAGGTTACAACCATGGCCCTGATGTCATAAGGTCCCTTCCAAATGTCCTTCATCCCCACACACTTCCACTCCAAGAATTTCCGAGCACAGATCTGATAACCACTCACAATCTATCTTGACAAAACAAATCTCAAAGCCACCCAACCAAGCCAAGCTGATAATTCCAAGCCAACAAAAGCTAGCTTTCTCCATGAGAGCTCCTCTCCTTTTATAAAGTTAAAGAGACAAGTGAGGATGTTAGGATGATCCCACAAATCATGAAAGTGAGTAAGATTCAAACCATTCAGATGCCACCACCATGGAAGTTTCTCCTAGAAGGTTCGAGAAAAACACTCATTTTCCCATCGCATTCTCGCTTATAGGGTGCAACCCCGCTTAACAGCTCACAAGACCCTGGCAGGAAGTAACCCCGCGAGAATCAAGCATTCTCGTACCCTAATACATAGGCAACTTGTGAACTTTATAGGGTTTTTACAAGGAAAAATGCAACTTCTTTTCCTCGTGAAAGTTCTTCTCCCTTCTTCAAGAATCCCGAAGATCCACCTCCGGCGAAATGTGATAGGTTTTACATCATTAATCTGGCCATAGGATGATGAAAAATAATGTAAATTTAGAGCCCCCAAAGTATGAAGTTAGAACAGAAAGGATAGCCTGAAATAGTTTGTCAAGTGTGTAGGGAACAAGGAACACTTGGTCGGAAACCTATCAACAAACAAGGAAATACAAGACAATAATATATCATCACCGAGGTAGGTATTCATACTCAAAATAAAATGACTCAAAGCATAAATGCCGACATGCAAAGATCCATGTCAAGCAAGACAAGTCATGGCCACAAAACATACAATGTGGGATCCATGCCATTATGACTCAAATCGAACATAGCCACCAAAAAATACACCGTGATCTATGTGCTAAAGACTCAAATTTGAACATAGCCACCAAACATAAAATGTGGATCCATGTCATCATGAATCAACATACCCAACGCAACTGAATCGCTGCAAATATCCGTGGTCTTCATCTCCACCACTCTATAGTATGAATCTAACCATGTGAATACATGTGTCGGTTGAACATGGTGAAACCACTTGATTATCTAATATTGAGGTAACCCATTAACAAGTGTGAGGGAAATCACCATTAATGTCAATGAATCCTAACACTAGTACAATCCAAATCTAATGTGAATTAATGAGTCAAGTCAACACTCTGGCTTAATCTCCGATCAAATAATGAAAACCCATCGGGTTTAAAGCTTAGGAACCCGCCATTGAGGCATGCAAGTTCCAAGGTACCAACTAGTTTCTAAGTCTACTTCACGGATAATGAGTCAAGTCAATGTGAAAAGACTTTTCATAGGAGGGCCTTAATGTATTTCACATCAATGACACGTAAACAAGTAACAAGATTTGATGTAGATCATAGTAACAAGTGATTCGGACTCCATCATGGATGGTCGACACAATAGAAGCCTTAAGGAATGTAGAAATGGTCAATAATAATAGGAAGGATTTTTGGGCTGAACTTCATTTTGAACATATTGACTACACAACCGCCTGGAAATACTGACTCAACAACATGGATCAAAAACCAATTTGTAATATTATAGGAGTATGATCAAGACACAAGTGGATTTTCCAACCTAGACACAAAGAGAGTGAAAGGTGTCATGTTCAAAAGTGACTCTTCCATAGAATACGAGTTTAGACACATTTCTTCCCTAATTTTTCCCCCACCATTTCGGTGAGTACCCCTTTATTTTTACCCAATCTTGAGGAGGATAACATATGCTTGTAACAAGCTCATCCTTTGGACAAGTCCCTGATTATGTTTAACGAACCCTAAGAAGGAGGGTTCTGGGCCCCATATGGGCATGTCGATGTTTGTTTAACCAGTCCAAAGATAGAAAAACTCGGGGGTTTTTCGATTATAATCCTGAAAAACACTTTAAAAGAGAATTCTCGCCTCTTTTTTGTAAAATAGTCCGGATGAGACCGAAAAGAGATAAATTATCACCAACAGACGCTTTCTTCAACACTTTTAATGAGCTGAAATAGCAAGGTCGCCTTCTAAGAATCTTTCATGTTTAGAGAGTCTGGAAAAAGAGCTTAAAGGGAACTCCAGTGGTTCATTTTTCATATAACCTTACTTAGTCCCCAAAAGTGATAAAAGTATACTTGGTTGGATTCCCATGTATTTAAGGAGCATGAGAAAGAACAAAGACTAAGCTTTCCCAGAACTTATTCTCGCTGCATTTACTTATACGAGAAAGAAAAAAGACTAAGCTCTGGATTATTTTCATTTTTACACAAGTTTCAAAACAAAACAAAACTATGCTTGAATAGATTTTGCACTTTTCACAAGCTTAAAACTGAACAAAACTATGCTTGGACCTCGCTTCATTTTTACACAAGCTTGAACCGAGGAAACTATGTCAGGTAAGTGGTTTCATTTTACACAAGCTTGAACCATACAAAACTATGTTTGTGACTTCCCAACACAAAACACACGGATGGTCGGTACTTAGCCCCCAACATAAGAAACTAGAGGCTTTAACTTTAGCATGAAGTCCAGAGGTCGAGGCAAATGTTTCAAGCTTCATTTTCATCCAACTGCAAAGGAGAAATGAAATGAAGCTTCAAATACTGTGATTTAAGGACTTGACTCAAATAGAGAGGGGAAAACCCATTTCATTAACCAGCTTGACATAGAAAACAAGAACTATGCTCAGAACCTATGTTTCATTTTAATCCAGGTTGCCACAAGTAGGATCAAAAATCTCCATCCTCGTGAAGTGGTTTCATTTTTAATCCAGTTGAAATTAGAAAAACCATGCTCAAAGACCCATGTTTCATTTTTTAAAGAGCTAGACACAGAAACAAGAACTATGAAACAGAGGTTACGAGCATATTTCATTTTTTAACGAGGTTGCCTCGCAGACGCAAAAACTATCCTAAGTCTCTTTCTGATCATGATCTTAAGAGGACAATGCCTCTGAATGACAACGTCAAAGGACACACTACCATGGTTTCCAAGAGGTCTTCACTAGAAGGAAGAAACACACCTGGAATATACCATGTCGGTAATATGACAGAGTAAAGAGATCATGCTCTTAACAACCCTATCAAGAGATCACCATGTCAACTAATCGATCTAAGTCATCGGTCGGCTTCGCGGGTGACAACGCCACATAATTGACCCATGGAAAAGGTGATACCAACTGCATATAAGAACCATTCAGGAGGCAATCCAAGAGGGGTCAATGAACAAAGTTGATCAATAGTTACAACCCGCCCATCGTGAGGGAAAGATATCACACGTAAAAGAGTAGACACAATAGCTTCTATGGCATGTATATAATATCACTTTAAGCGAGTAAAGAGAAATCCAAGGGATCCCGGACTACCATGACATCGATAAAGATAGTTTTTTCCTCCCAAAGTTACAAGAAACCGAGGAAGGGTCCCTAAAGGTTGACTAGTTCTTTCGTTAAAAACTAATAGATTCTATGTAACCTATGCAAGTGGAGGACAAACCCAAAGCTTCCAAGCAATAGAGGACAAAATACTAACAGATGAACTCATCTATCGTCCGAGGAACTTTCGGACCACAAACCCCATCGTAATCGGAAAGGAATGTAAGAGGGAAGAGGAGGTCCAGTTAGCACACCCTAATCAAAACGGATGGCCTCAAGCGGCATTTGGAGTGGGGGTTTCACTCGAGAAGGAGGAATATCTCCCCAAAGATGGTAGATTCAAAAGATCAACCCAGGAAAACATGGGCAGATTTCAAGTTTAATTCCTACGGAGAGTAGGATCGACCGATGGAGAGATCAGATCACCCACTTGGGTTTCACTCTCCAAAGGGAGAATGGGGTCGAAAGGTGTAAACGGATCGACCACTTAGTTGACACTTTCTAACTGAGAGTGGGATCGAACGAGGATGGGACCGGATCGAATCTCTTTAGTTTCGGGCTTCCGAGGGAGAATGATATTAATCGAGGATGGTATCTGGATAAACCACTTTGTCAACCGAATCAACTATGATCGCGACCGCATCGGGACGACATGATCAACCGGATTGACCTGAAGGGACCGGAGTGATCATTCCATCAACTACGTTAGGGTTGAGAGAGAGCCATGGTGCTACCGGAAGTTGAGACTATAAAACAGCTCATGTCTTCCAAGCATCTTTGAGGCTTCATCCATAATGAGGACAAAGGTGAGTGAGATGACTCCCTTGCATAACATACATGGGAACTTGACTCTACTTTTCTTCTTCCCAACCGTATCATGACCGGTTGACAGGGGGTCGTCAGCATGTTGTTTAGAGTACAATCTAATGATATGGTTTGGTGAGGGTGTGTAGACCATGTTTATATAACCTTGGATAGACCAGGCAATCCTTAAGATGGCTACCTCCCTTACAAAGCCCTGCGAAGTGCGGGCTTATGGGTTGTTTGGGGTGATCTTGACATCATCAACAACACTCCCAACACGACTAACAACAACTGGTTGTTTTCCAACATATACGGATGCTGGTTGGAGGTTTGAACCTGTTTAATTTTTCTTTCATTATTCTTCCTTTTCTTCTTCTTCTATTCACCGGGTTACTAGCTTTAACCTAAGCCAACCAATTTAAGAAGATGAAACTAAGGTGACATTGCAAGGAAGAAGGCGGCGAAGACTTTACCGGGTGAAGAAGGTGGATCAACATGAGGTTGATGTTCTTTGGGGAAGTGCTTACCATCGGGTTAATTCATCAGATTCGGATACCTGAGTGGAAAAACAACCACACCGGAAATCCAATCATGGGAGCCTCGGAAGGCTCAAAGTAGCGATGTAGGAGGACCAATGTTTCCATAAGAAGGAAAAAAGGTTCCCCGGAGCAGAGGTTCCTTCATTGATCATTTTGGGAACCGACCATTAAAACAAAAATCCAATCTAGAGTCCCTAAGGAAAACAAACAGCATATGCTAAAAATCAGGAAGAAAGCAAACAAACAAACCTTTACACAATGAATGCACTAGTTGGTGATGAAATCCTGCCCATCTAGAACAAATTAAGAAGGGGTTGAGATAGAGCTGGTAGAAAAGTTACGTTGATCTAATTCGGCTTAACTAATTCTGGCTAACTCGGTGCAAGCTCCCATTACACCGGTATACCCTCCAAGGAGCCCCGAGTGAGTTTGGACAACGCCGATTCCAAGTACCGTGAAGACTTTCCTCTCCACAACAATTCTGTGTAAGTACCTAGAGAGATAGGCTACTAACATTACCACAAACAACAATGATGCCCTGGGAAATAACACAACCATCCACACGCATAAGGTGGTATCTAGCCCAAAAATCAACTTGAAAGGCTTCCACTCATCATTGTGGGTATACCCCTCCCTGCCGCACTCTATACACGAATCTCTACACCAAGACCAACAAAGCAGTATGAGTAACTTTGCTAGTGTCAATGCAACCTCTTGATTGACCCTGTGTTAGAAGGGCTCCTAGGACAAATGTAATAAGTGGATTTAACCGCCCCCCAACTCAAGATTCTATGTTTGTTTGTAACTTTGGAAAGTTATCTTTCACACCTATTCCAAAGCCCTACGAATTAATCTAATGTAGGTTTCATACCGTGAGAAGATAAAAATGTCTAATCAATTTTTATAAGCTTTATTTTGGCGTTGGTTGTTGCTACTCAAAAGGAAGATGGCATGGACAATATGGTGTATTGACCGACCAAAAATTATGCAAAGATATGAAGATGCACTCTTTTCATTTCAATGAAAGCTATGCTACAAGAAGGAGAAAACATTTATCATTCCCATATGCACGATGTCCCAAAAATATATTAAACTCATCAATATCAAGATTCTCAAGAAATGAGAAAGGTACTGAACACCAATGCAGACGTTTTCATGCCCCCAACTTACCATGAGGGGGGAAAATTTCTCATAATTTAAGATCAAAATGCCAAGAATCCCTCGCACTGCCACTTCAAATGCAAGGATGCCCCCAATCTAATATAGCAAGAAATTAAATATTTTTGTTTCAAAAATTTCACTAAAAGCACAATGAACTTTCTTAAAACAAAGAAAACTAAACCAAAAGTTCTCTTTTAAAGTTTAACTATTCAAAAGAAATATGATCTTTCCTAAACAATTCTAAAGAAAAACACACGCTTTGTAATTGAAAGACACTCAATGAAAGAGACTAACTTTCAAACCAAACAAAGCAAAGATGGCTAAAAGCAACTCAAAGAATGTCAAGAAAACTGTAAAAAGATCAATATAGGATCTAAAAAGCTCAATCCAGCTATTCAAAGTAAAACTGGTCATCAAAAGATGACAAGACCCAATCCAAAGTTTTTTACAAACAATTTCAGAACCTTGCAAGATATTACAAGCATGGTGAATTAGGTATTCTACGTGCTAGACATTGGTAGGGAGCCAGAAGTTCCTCGTGACCTAACCTAATAGCAGGGTGCGAATATCAATGATTCTCCCAAATTCATGGTATCGTGCACAAGGCGAATGTCCAATCAAAGAAAAAATTTGAAAAAGGACAGTGAATCTAAGTGAACTTCTAGATCCGTGAGTCCGGGATGGATGTCCCATGCACTGTAAACCGTGAAACAAGCAATCAAGGGAAGGGAAACTAGACTAATCCAGGGAAACACCTATCCTCCAAGGAGTCGCCAATTTTGTTATCGACCTAATCAGTAGGTGCGACACTAACTGATCTCCTAGATCCACTGATCTAGAACAAAACACACCCGTAACATGACACTTTCCTCTTTAAGTTTTAGATATTGAATTTACTAACTAAAGAGGATGAGTGACATACCGCTTAAATGTCACTTCCTCCTCGCCATCGCCATCCTAGCTCTCATTCCAATGCTCATACCATGATGAACCTACAAAAGAACACAAACTAACCAAAGTGATAGTAATAGTACAAACTCAATATAAACTCCATGTATGTGATCAAGGAATCATACAATAATACACAACAAGCTTTATAGGAAAGAATCATATTACTCGTATCATATTAATGAAAGAGAGATTACAACCATATTCGATGTCAGAAGGTCCCTTCCAACCGTCCTTCATTCTACTACATTTCACTTTCACTCCAAGAATTATGAGAGCACGGATCCGGATAACCACTCACAATCTATCTTGACAAAACAAATCTCAAAGCCACTCAAACCAAGCTAATAATCTCAAGCCGTAACAAAGCTAGCTTTCTTCCCATGAGAGCTCCTCTCCCTTTACAAGTTGAAGAGGATATGTGAGGAGGTTTGGATGATCCCCACTAAATCATGAAAGCAAGTAAGATCCAAACCATTCGGATGCCACCTCACCATGGAAGTTTCTCCTTCTAGAAGATTCGAGAAAACACTCGTTTTTTCCACGTGTAAGCATTCTCGCACCCTGCTTATAGTGCAACCTACGAACAGTTTGCACCCTAAGTGTGGGCAGCCCACGAGAATCAAGCATTCGCGCACCCTAATACATAGGCAACCTGCAAACTTCCTTTTTATAGGGTTTTTACAAGGGAAAATGCAACTTCTTTTCTCAGGAAAAGTTCTTCTCCCTTCTCTCTTCAGGAACTCAGACCATTGAACCCTCTGAAGGCAACAGATAGGTTTACATCATTAACGGTCATACGGATGAATAAAATAATGTGTAACAAGTGTACCATTGGGAAAGTCATTATTCCCAACTTTGACGGGGGCTCTAAATGCTCTGCTAGATCATGGGTGCAGAAGATCGACACTTACTTCTAGATGCACCAGATGGCAGAGACAGATGCCATTAAATTGGCCACCTTGCACCTGGATGGCGAGGCCCATGAGTGGTGGTACCATGGGTTAGACACTTTGGGACATGTCGGGGTTACCTCCTACCTAAACTTCACATGGAGACTCATCGAGAGATTTGACAGGAAGGACCCTGAGCTTCACTTCAAAGAGTTAGCTCAGCTCAAACAGACAGGTAGCCTAGAGGCCTATATATCTGAGTTTTTTAGGGTCGTTGTGATGGTGTCAAACATTTCAGAGGTTCATCTGGTGATGTTGTTTGTGGAGGGGATAATGGAGCCTCTACGATGATGGGTCGCGCCTACAAGCCTACCTATTTACAAGATGCAGTCAACATATCTCGAGACATGCAGGATGCAGTACCTAAAAGTCATTTTCTGCCCAAACCCACTTTTACCTCGAGGTATAAGTACATCGGACCACCTTAGAGAGATTGGGTCAGCAAGCCCAAACTGGATGAAGAGACTAGGAGAGAATTGAGGAAAAATAAATTGTGTTTCAGCTATCGGGAGCCATGGACACTAGGGCACAGATGTGTCGGCAAGGATAGAATGGGCAAGGCCCATTACATTGAGGTATACTCTGACAGTGACAGTGATGAGGATGAGGAGGTGGAGCAGGCACAGGACTAGGGATGTCCAGCATCAGGAGAGGAGTCTTCACAGGCTGGGGCTAAGGACCCAGTCATGGCCTCGATGTCTGGATTTCCGAGATATCATACCTTCAAGGTCAGAGGTGTCCTACAAGGGAACAAGGTGACAATATTGATCAATGGGGGATCATCCCATAACTTCATTGATGGTAACATAGTTGAGAGGAGAGGAATTCCAACAGAGGAATTCGATGGGTTCACAGTAGTCATACCAGGAGGCCACCATATGAATTGCACCAAGTGGATTCCCAAGCTCACAATAACCATGGGAAACTACTCAATGACATATGATTTCTTTGTGGTGGACATACCAAACACAAATGTAGTGTTGGTTTTTCAATGGATTTACTCTATTGGGAGATAAAATATTGATCAGAGGACCATGGAGATGGAGTTCACAGGGTTGGATGGTAGTGGTCCTATGAGCCATGCATCAATACCCATCGAAGATTGTGTCATCGCACAATATGGAGGCAGTTATGAGTCATGGTGATATAGAGTGGGTTGTAGAGTGTTTTATTTATGATAGAGAGCCACATGACCATCTGCAGCATCTTCCACGGGACTTACAAGTATTACTTCGCAAACATCATAAAGTATTTAGTGACATTCCTCCTGGAATTCCACCTGATAGAGGTTTTGAGCATATCATAGAGCTAGAGGAGGGGGTCCAAGAAGTTATCACAAACCCTTATCGGCACCCCTAAATTTTACAAGGACGATATTGAAAAACCCATTAAATAATTGTTGAAATTGGGCCACATCCACCCTAGTTCCAGCCCATTTTCCTCTTCCTTTGTCTTAGTCAAGAAGAAGGATGGTACTCTACAGATATGTATTGACTATAGGGCCCTAAACAAGAAGATAATCAATAATCAGTACCCCATACCCAGGATCGATGAATTGATGGATGAGCTCAAGGGAGCCAAATTCTTCTCAAAGATTGATCTTCGATCAGGGTATCACCAGATCAAGGTACGAGAGCAGGACGTACCTAAGAAATCCTTTAAATTCCACTATGGGCATTATGAGTTTCTTGTCATGCCATTCGATAAAACTAACGCCCCTGCCACTTTCCAGATGTGCATGAATCATGTGTTCAATAAGAAGCTAAGAAAGTTCTTATTGGTCTTCTTTGATGACATCCTCATATACAACAAAACATGGGAGGACCATCTGTGACATCTAGATGAAGTACTTGGTATTATAGAGAGTCAGCAGTTGTATGTGAAGGAATCCAAGTGCAAATTTGATATGGTAGAGATGCTCTATTTGGGGCACGTGATTGGGATGAACGAGGTACAGGTGCACCAAGAAAAGATCAGGGCAATCATTGAGTGGCCAACTCCTAGGAATGTGACAAAACTGGAGATCTTCCTCGGTCTTTGCACTTACTACAAGAAATTTGTTAAGGGATTCTCACAGTTGACAGAGCCACTGACCGATCTCACCAAAAAGGGGGCTTTCGTTTGGATAGAGAAGTCCCAGGAGACATTCGAGAAAATGAAGCAGGTGATGAGCTCATGCCATGTTTTAGCACTCCCTGATTTCACTCAGCCCTTTGTCTTGGAGTGTGATGCTTCGGGAATTGGTATAGGATATATATTGATGCAAAACAATCACCCATCCTATACTCCAAGATAATGAGTGACATTACTTCATATATGGCAAAGATATGTTGGCCATAATGCATGCTTTGACCAAATTCCGACAGTACTTGGTGCGGAACAGATTCAAGGTAAAGACTGATCATAATAGCTTGAGGTTCCTCATGGAGAAAAACGAGCTGAGCGAGCGGAAAAAAAAATGGATCAGTAAAATCCAAGCCTACGATTTCTAAATTGAGTATGTGAAAGGAAAAAATAATGTGGTTGATGACGCGTTATCGAGGATAACCACTCTCTCTCTCATGGATATTTCAGTGGAATGGAAGGCACTTCTATTGGTAGAATAATCCAAAAACAAGTTTGATTGTGAGATACTTGATGGTCAGGTCTCCGATGACAGGTACAGTGTTATTGATGACATCATATATTGTAAGGACCGGATCCATTTAGTACCAGAATCCCAGTTGAAAGACAAAATTCCGCATGCAGCACATACTTCTCATTTTGTGGGTCATCCAGGATACCTGAAGACTTATAGACAAATTCAGGAGAGGTTCACTTGGGAGGGTCTCAAGACTGATGTATTAAAGTTTGTACATGAGTGCCACATCTATCAGCAAAACAAGGTGGAACATACCCACCCAGCAAGATTTCTCCAACCACTTCCCATTCCTAAACAAAAATGGGAAAGCATTTCGATGGATTTTATCACAGGGTTGCCTCTGGTTCAAGGGAAAGATTGTATAGATTGTATATATGTGGTGGTTGACAGGCTTACTAAATTCACCCATTTCTTCACCATATCATCCAAATACTCTGCAGCGCAAGTAGCGAAGTTGTTCTTCAGAGAGGTATTTCGATTGCATGGACTGCCCAAGGCAATTGTCTGTGATCGAGACAGCAGATTCATGGGGGGCTTCTGGCAGGAACTGTTCAAACTCGTAGGGACAGAATTAACACCCGGTACCAGTTATCACCCTCGGACTGATGGGAAAATAGAAATTGTGAACAAATGGCTCGAGGGGTATTTGAGAAATTATGTATCGGGGCAACAGAAGGTGTGGATCAAATGGATACACTTCGGTGAACATTGATATAACACCACTTATCACATGTCGATCAAGATGACACATTTCAAATATTTGTATGGTTATGATGCCACCACCTTTGTGGATCAAGCATTTAGGGACAGTCAGGCACCCAAAGCCAAAGATTGGATTCAGGAGAGTCAGGACATATTGTGAACTCTCAAATATAACCTGCAAATGGCACAGAATCGGCAGAAGATGTATGTCGATAAGCATAGAATGGAGCGCAGTTTTGAGGTGGGAGACTTGGTATATCTTCGCTTGAAGCCATACAAAAAATCATCCTTGAAAATGAAAGGGATAGAGAAATTGAAGCCACAATTCTCTGGTCCCTACAGGATTTCAAGGTGAGTCAAGGAAGTAGCGTATGAGCTAGAGCTTCCAGAGGGGTGTAAGATACACAATGTCTTTCATGTTTCATGCCTCAAGAAGGCAGTGGAACAGCATGTTGTCATTTCTACAGAACTTCCACCATTGGATGAGGAGGGGCAGTTGATTCTAATTCCGGAGGAGGTGTTGGAGACCAGAGAGAGGAAATTAAGGAACGGGAGCATCAAAGAGTACCTGATCAAATGGAAAAATATACCTATCGAGGACGCTACTTGGGAAGGAGAGAAGATATTGCAACACCCTAGATTACAGTTGCTTGAGGATAAGCAATCTCAGGCGGGGAGGATTGTAATGTCCCCATTAGCCTAGGAAGCATAAGGAATGGTTCCTCTAGCCTAAATTGGTTCCCGTAGGCTAAGCCAGAAAAGTTACCTAGGGAACTCAACTTTTGTCTAGGAAATGACTTTATAAAGTGAAAAGGGGAAAAAGGGACACGTGGGTCTTAGGAAAAATAAAGTCACTTAAAAATTATAAAGTGTGCAAGCTTAAAGTGACTTTAAAATAAAATTAAAAAGTAAAGTGAGCGGGAATTAATTCAATGAAGAAATAAAAGAGGGGAAAAGAGGAGGCACCCCTCATTCTTGCATTTACTCAATTGGAAAATAGAATTTTGAGAGCTCTTGAGGAAAGAGTCTAGGTTTTTTGGAAACCCTTGTGCATTTACTAGTTTTGGTGTTGCAACGATACACCCTAGTTGGTTTGGAGAAGAGATCATTGCAGATTTCTTCATAGCGCTTCAGTTGGTTAGATTTTTCATCATCGGGTTGTGTTTTTATTGTTCAGAGATTGGGTTATTTGATTGGGGTGACTTATTACTTCTAGTGGGCGATTTCTATTTGCTGAGAGCGAGTTTTAGTGTGGTTGAGAAGGATCTCTAAGAAGTGGGTCGAGTTACTCTTGAGAGGATCCATTTATCCTTTGGCTGGTAGAATTCTAGCTTGGTTGGAGGTGGTATCGTGTTATTGGGCGAGTTCACTTAGCAGTAGGGTCATGGAACTTGTAAGCAGGCTGAGTTTTAATATTTGGGGAGTCGATTTGCTTTGGGGGTTAAGGAATAACTATGTTGGCCACTTTATCCTCACCTAGGCGACTTGTAATCCTTACTCAATACATTGTTGGAAGTGGGAAATAGAATATCCCATTGCTGGCTCATATATCTCTACTGGGTGGAGTCTCATCTCCAAACTGGGTGCACTTCTTGACACATAGATCAGAAATAATTGCTTTTTGATTGAAGGAGGAACCACACTAAATGTTGGGCGCATTCTGAGGCTAAAAACTCACTGTTGGGCATGACATACCCTTGTTGGGGACATACTGAGGCACAAATTGAATCCCTGGTCGTGGCATCTCCATGTTGGGCATGCGTTTTGATCCATATATATTGTTGGGTCTCTTTGGAACTATTGGGGCACGGATATATTGTTGAATGAATGTATTTTGAGTGTTGGACTGCACATTACTACCAAGAACACTCGTGGGAATCTTCATCCAATATCATATATGTTATCTACAGCCTGATCTCCTAGCTATCACAGCCATTATATCAAGTTCTCAATTATTACTTGTTGTTTTTATTGTTGTATATACCCACTGAGTTGTGGCTTCAAATATCTTGTTAAATGAGCTAATTCCTACATGAATTAAGACAACAGTGAAATTGTTATTCTATTTGAAAACTTGTGTTGTTTGT